>CAJNDT010004481.1:0-14464 GCA_905221615.1 Symbiodinium sp. CCMP2592
AGCGCAGGCCCCCACAAAGCCTGCAGAAGGTCCTCCCCCGTAAACCCTGCAGAGGCCCCAGAGGCCAAAAGCCCACCGAAGCCTCCCAGAAGGCCTTTGGGGCCTGGAGATTGTCACTCTGGGGCCTGGAGATTGTCACTTGGGGGCCTGGAGATTGTCACTTTGCGCCTGGAGTTTTCACTTTGGTGTTGTGGAAAAGTTGGCCTGGTCTGGTTGAAGTTTTTGCAGGTTTTGCGAGGTTCTTAAAGGCTCAGAATGGTTTTTAAAAGTTTTATCTGGTTTTTGTAGCTGTTTCAATAGGTTTTAAGTAGTTTTGAAGGTGGGCAAAAAGGTGTCCAGAAGATTTCCAGAAGGCCGCGCAGCCCCCACAAAGCCTGCAGAAGGTCCTCCCCCGTAAACCCTGCAAAGGCCCCAGAGGCCACAAGCCCACCGAAGCCACCCAGAAGGCCCTTTGGGTCACTTTGGGGCCTGGAGATTGTCACTTTGGGGCCTGGAGATTGTCACTTTGGGGCCGGGAGATTGTCACTTTGCGCCTGGAGATTGTCACTTTGGCGTTGTGGAAAAGTTGTTTGTTGTTGTTGCTTCCAAACCATATAAGCCCCCCTTGCTAGGGGGGGTTGGGGGGTAGACAACCCTAAACCCGTTCAAGGTTTGAAATTAGGGTGGGAGGGCGGGCATTGCAGCTCATGCGCCGACCCCAACCACTTCATGGAGGGGTCGACAGCGCACTCGCAGCGAAAACCCTAAACCCTAAACCCTAAACCTTAACCCTAAACCCTAAACCCTAAACCCTAAATTTTAAACGGCTTGCGCCGAAGGTGCGCCAGCGCAGCTTCTGGTTTTATGTTCAGCAGGTACGCAGGATTTAAGGCAAGCAACGGTCGACCATAGGGCAGTTTAAGTAAATTGACAAATTTTTTCTAAGTGCAACTGAACGGTTTAAGTAAATTGAAATGACCCAAGCAACACACCCAACCCTAAACCTTTAACCCTAAACCCTAAACCCGAAAACCCTAAATCCTAAACCCGAAAACCCTAAACCCTAACCCTAAACCCGAAAACCCTAAATCCTAAACCCGAAAACCCTACACCCTAACCCTAAACCCGAAAACCCTCAAACCCTTAACCCGAAAAGCCTTAGCGTCCGCAAGGGTTGGTTTCAGTAAATTGAAAGAGTTGCCCCCCCACGAGGGTTTAAGTAAGTTGAAAGGTTTAAGTATATTGAGAAGGTTAGCCCCCACGAGGTTTTAAGTAAATAAGATGACTCAAATAACCTGGTTTCAGTAAATTGAAAGAGTTGCCCCCCCCCCCCCACGAGGGTTTAAGTAAGTTGAAAGGTTTAAGTATATTGAGAAGGTTAACCCCCACGAGGTTTTAAGTAAATAAGATGACCCAAACAACCTACCCACAACCCTAGCCCCAAAACGCAGGTGTGATTGCCACCTGTTGGCAATGTGACCCCCCCCCCCCCCCTAAGATTGCCACCTGCTGACAATCTAGATCTCCTGTGATTGCCACCTGTTGGCAATCTATACCCCCCACAATCTAGACCCCCTAAGATTGCCACCTGCCGGCAATCCATCAGGCCTGGCAAGTGGCGGCTAAGCACCAAAAACGCAGAGGCTCTTTCAACCCCAAACCCTAAACCCCTAACCCCGAAAACCCTGATTCTCACTTCAAGGCCTGGATCGTCACTTCGGGTTGTCAAAACGTGGCCTGGCCGCCACGATGGCCGCCCGATGAGGATGGGTGCGTGCGCGACGCTTGGAGCGCCTGCTGGCACAGTCCAAGTGGTCCCCCTTCAAGCAGAAAAAAACCTCAGGGTGAGATGCTCGCACTCGAACCCCTCCGCCTCTGAGCCCCAACCCACCTCGCACCCCTGACACGTCGCAAGGGGGGACCCTCCCACGAAAGAAAAATCTCCCGAGCCTAGGCAGAAACGCCCCCGAGAACCTTGACCTTCTTTCAAACAACAAAGACACCAAAACCGCGGCAATCCCTAAACACTACCAAAGCTTCAACCAAGAGCAGCCCGAGCAAACAGGGAGCACTCGTAGGGCGGACGACGAGTTCGAAGGCATAAGGAACGGCCCCCTCAAAGCAGTAAAACCACAAGCGCCCCCAAAGCCCAGCACTCCCTCAACAATAAGAAAGCCTCAATCTAGTATAGCCCGAACCAACAGAGAGCAATCGCGGAGCAGACAACGGGGCAGACGACGAGCTTGAAGGCTTATGCAACGGCCCACTAAAAGCAGTGAAAACACAAGCACCCCCAAACCCCGGCAATCCCTCAACACTAACAAAGCCTCAATTTAGTCTAGCCCGAACCAACAGAGAGCAATCGCGGAGCAGACGACAACTTTTAAGGCTTAAGCAACGGCCCCCCCAAAGCAGTGAAACCACAAGAACCACCAAGACCCGGCAATCCTTTTACACTCACAGGGCTCTAAACCTAACTTAACCCGAACAAACAGAGCACAATCGCAGGGCACACGCAAAACTTTAGGACCTAAGGACCAGCCCCCCTAAAGCAGAGCAAGCCTTCGTGGGAGATGCTCGGGGCGCCTGTGAGCGCAGTCCACATGGACCCCCTTAAGGCAGAGAAAGCCTTCGGGTGAGATGCGCGCACTCGGACCCCTCCGCCTCCGAGCCCCAACCCACCTCGCACCCCTGAAACTTCGCGAGGGGGGACCCGGCCGCGCCAGAAAAAAGTTCAAAGGTTTCGATCCCAAACCCGGAAAAAGTGCCGAAAAACACGATTGTCAGAAACGGGCTTTTTTACCAAACCCCAGCAAACCCATAACAATCAGAAAGACTAAATTTAGGCTAGCCCGAACCAACAGAGAGCAATCGCAGTGCAGACAAGGAGTTTTAAGGCTTAAGCAACAAGCCCCTTAAAAGAAAGGGATGCAGCTGCTGGCTTCGCGTGAGATGCTTAGGGCGCCTTTTAGCGCAGTCTCAAAAAACTGCGCTGGCGAACCCTAAACCTTAAACCCTAAGTTTTCGAGCCTCTCCCAGACTGTTAAGCCTGCTCTGGGGCTTTCGGATTGACTGCTGCCAAAGCGCTCAGGATCCAGCTGTCACGGTAGGTTGTTGTCGACCTCCTGGAGCATGCACGTGAAAGATAATTTTGCAGGAAGATAGGATTTCTCAGCTGTGCGCCTGGTGACATTCTACCATTGCAAGCCCGCCAATCCCATTTGAGCACTCACGAAGCATCTGCGGTAAGCAGACATGCATATGTGTCTTTTCAAGCATGAGATCTGTGCGTTTGACATGACATGGTCTGTGAGGTCATGTCTAGCAGCACAAGACATTTCTCATGAGGCGTGCATGAACTCGGGTCGCTCATACATTTTGGTTTTGCCGCTGCTGGACTGTGCTGGTGCGGCTAGTAGCAGCAACGCACGGCGCTGGTGCCATGGATGCAACCGACACACTTGTCTTGGGACTTTGCAGATGCTAGCTGCTGCCACTTTCCTCTCATATTGATCGAATTGAGTATGTCGGGTGTTGCCGGAGGGATGCTTCCAGTTCAGCGCGGGAGAGCAAAGTCGGTCCCTGCTTCAGGGAATCCAAGTAGAGGAACTGGTCGTCTCCTGTATGCTTGAGAGCAACCCAGTGCCGGCCTTCGTGGTTTTGTATAGCGCCCAGGCATCCGCGCAGATCCTGACTGCACAGGGCTCGCCTGTCTGACATCTCCCAGCAGCGACGGTCGAAGGCTTGCATGGCCTTGGTCCGCACGGCCATCAGGAGCACTTCAATGGAATAGTCGCCTCCAGGACCCAGGTGCAGGCTTGGGTCATCTGCGAGTTCCCAATTCTCCTCGAGGAACGTTGCTGCTGCCTCTTCGCGGTCGACGACATTGAAGTGGCAAGCGCCCAAGGCATTGTTGAGCGCATGGATGCCGCACCTGAGCTCCTCCTGCCTCTCGCTGCACATACAATTTCTATTTATCCTGCTCTTGAGGGTTTAGGGTTTAGGGTCCAGGGTTTAGGGTTTAGGGTATAGGGCTTAAGGGTTAAGGGTTTGGGGTTTAACGAGGTCCAAACCTGGGCGCCGGGGAGGAGGGCCGGGGATCCCGGACGCAAGGCAGCCTAGGGTACCCAAAGGGCTCGGGACCTAAAGCCCTGAAGGAAACCCAGCAACCCCACAGAGAACCCTGCGCACCTGCACTCCAAACCTTGCTGCCTCACAGCCCCATGCCTTCCAACCTCCGAAGCCACACCCTGAACAAAACCACAAGCCTCGCTGATGGTGGCCATCCCAGGGGTGCCGAAGTCAGCGAGTCAAACGACAACTGACACCGGACCAGCTGCATCAAGGACTCCATGGCCTAACGGCCAAGGCGCTCCGGTCGAATCTCTGTGCGGGAATCCCGGAGAGATGGGTGGTTCGATTCCCCCTGGAGTCACTTCCCCCTTTGCACGGCTTCGCCCCGCCACCGCCCCCTTTCCACCAACCCCCACCCCGATTGCCACCTGTTGGCAATCTGTACCCCCCTCAAGATTGCCACCTGTTGGCAATCTGTACCCCCTAAGATTGCCACCTGCTGACAATCTAGATCCCCTGTGATTGCCACCTGTTGGCAATCTGTACCCCGCTACGATTGCCGCCTTCCGACAATCTAGACCCCCTAAGATCGCCACCTGCTGACAATCTAGATCGCCGGTGATTGCCACCCGTTGGCAATCTATAACCCCCCCCCCCCTTAAGATTGCCACCTGCTGACAATCTAGATCTCATGTGATTGCCACCTGTTGGCAATCTATACCCCCCCCCCTACGATTGCCACCTTCTGACAATCTAGACCCCCTAAGATTGCCACCTGCCGGCAATCCATCAGGCCTGGCAAGTGGCAGCTAAGCACCAAAAACGCAGGTGTGATTGCCACCTGTTGGCAATGTGACCCCCCCCCCCCCTTAAGATTGCCACCTGCTGACAATCTAGATCTCCTGTGATTGCCACCTGTTGGCAATCTATACCCCCCCCCCTACGATTGCCGCCTTCTGACAATCTAGACCCCCTAAGATTGCCACCAGCCGGCAATCCATCAGGCCTGGCAAATGGCAGCTAAGCACCAAAAACGCAGGTGTGATTGCCGCCTGTTGGCAATGTGACCCCCCCCCACCAACCAGGATTGCCATCTTCCGACAATCTAGACCCCTCAGGAACACAAGGGGGGACCCTCCCACGAAAGAAAAATCTCCCGAGCCTAGGCAGAAACGCCCCCGAGAACCTTGACCTTCTTTCAAACAACAAAGACACCAAAACCGCGGCAAGCCCTAAACACTACTAAAGCTTCAACCAAGAGCAGCCCGAGCAAACAGGGAGCACTCGTAGGGCCGACGACGAGTTCGAAGGCATAAGGAACGGCCCCCTCAAAGCAGTAAAACCACAAGCGCCCCCAAAGCCCAGCAATCCCTCAACAACAAGAAAGCATCAATCTAGTCTAGCCCGAACCAACAGAGAGCAATCGCGGAGCAGACAACGGGGCAGACGACGAGCTTGAAGGCTCATGCAACGGCCCACTAAAAGCAGTGAAACCACAAGCACCCCCAAACCCCGGCAATCCCTCAACACTAACAAAGCTTCAATTTAACCTAGCACGAACCAACAGAGAGCAATCGCGGAGCAGACGACAACTTTTAAGGCTTAAGCAACGGCCCCCTCAAAGCAGTGAAACCACAAGAACCACCAAGACCCGGCAATCCTTTTACACTCACAGGGCTCTAAACCTAACTTACCCCGAACAAACAGAGCACAATCGCAGGGCACACGCAAAACTTTAGGACCTAAGGACCAGCCCCCCTAAAGCAGAGCAAGCCTTCGTGGGAGATGCGCGGGGCGCCTGTGAGCGCAGTCCACATGGACCCCCTTAAGGCAGAGAAAGCCTTCGGGTGAGATGCTCGCACTCGGACCCCTCCGCCTCCGAGCCCCAACCCACCTCGCACCCCTGAAACTTCGCGAGGGGGGACCCGGCCGCTCCAGAAAAAAGTTCAAAGGTTTCGATCCCCAACCCGGAAAAAGTGCCGAAAAACACGATTGTCAGAAACGGGCTTTTTTACCAAACCCCAGCAAACCCATAACAATCAGAAAGACTCAATTTAGTCTAGCCCGAACCAACAGAGAGCAATCGCAGTGCAGACAAGGAGGATTGAGGCTTAAGGCGCAGCCCCCTTAAAAGAAAGGGATGCAGCTGCTGGCTTCGCGTGATATGCTTAGGGCGCCTTTCTGCGCAGTCTCAAAAAACTGCGCTGGCGAACCCTAAACCCTAAACCCTAAACCCTAAACCCTAAACCCTAAACTGAAGGCCGACCCCCACCGCAGCGAATGGGGTCGGCCGCAGCAGGCGGACCGGAAGGCGCCTGCCGGACCGTAGGCGATGGCTGAAAAGCGAGCCGTAGGTCCTGGACCTCAGGTCCACGCGGCTCCAGTGAATAGGCCGCTACTGTCAGCCTATATAGTAATAACCCTAAACCTCAGTGCAACCCGGCCGGGCGGCCCTGGATTCCTCCTTTCTGGGCCCCGGTAAACCTTGGTGCAAATGGCCGGGCGGCCCTGGATTCCTCCTTGCTGCTTTTAAAGAGCCTTAAATTAAAGACCCGGGGACGGTTCCGAGCCCTGGACCGAGGAGCCCCAGGGCAGAGTTTAGTGGAGCCACACGAAAAGAAAGAGGGTGACCTCGACTTGGGCACCTGGCCCTAATTAAAATGCACATTTTATATAAAGAATTTAACAAAGCAAAATCAGCAGCGATTTTCCAGATTTTTGGAGGGCAGGGAAGAGTTTAGTGGAGCCACACGAAAAGAACGGCCCTGTTTTGCTGCAGAATGTGGCCTTGACCGCTTTGGGCCCACATGGACACCGGATGGTTTAATGGCGGCACACATAAAGAACGGCCCTGTTTTGCTGCAGAATGTGGCCCCGACCCCTTTGGGCACACACGAGCACTCGAGGGTCCATTTTTCGATCCTACGCTCAGGGACGGTTCCGAGCCCTGCACCGAGGAGCCCCAGGGCAGAGTTTAGTGGAGCCACACGAAAGAAAGAGGGGGACCTCGACTTGGGCACCTGGCCCTAATTAAAATGCACATTTTATATAAAGAATTTAACAAGGCAAAATCAGCAGCAATTTTCCAGATTTCTGGGCCCCGGTAAACGTTGGTGCAAATGGGCGGGGACCCCTGGATTCCTCCTTGCTGCCTTTAAAGAACCTTAAAATTAAGGACCCGGAGCCGAAAATTAAGAACCCGGAGCTTAAAATTAAGGCCAGACCTAAAATCAAGGACCCGGAGCCTAAAATTAAGGGCCCGTAATTAAGGGCCAGGCTAAAATTAAGGCACCGGAGCTTAAAATAAGGACCGGACCTAAAATTAAGGACCCGGAGCCTAAACTTAAAGGCCCGGAGCTTAAAATTAACCGTAATTAAAATTAAGGACCCATAGCCTAGCGCAGGCCCCCACAAAGCCTGCAGAAGGTCCTCCCCCGTAAACCCTGCAGAGGCCCCAGAGGCCACAAGCCCACCGAAGCCACCCAGAAGGCCCTTTGGGTCACTTTGGTGCCTGGAGATTGTCACTCTGGAGCCTGGAGATTGTCACTTGGGGGCCTGGAGATTGTCGCTTTGCGCCTGGAGTTTTTCACTTTGGTGTTGTGGAAAAGTTGGCCTGGTCTCGTTGAAGTTTTTGCAGGTTTTGCGAGGTTCTTAAAGGCTCAGAATGGTTTTTAAAAGTTTTATCTGGTTTTTGTAGCTGTTTCAATAGGTTTTAAGTAGTTTTGAAGGTGGGCAAAAAGGTGTCCAGAAGGTCTCCAGAAGGCCCCCGCAAAGCCTGCGGAAGGTCCTCCCCCGTAAACCCTGCAAAGGCCCCAGAGGCCACAAGCCCACCGAAGCCACCCAGAAGGCCCTTTGGGTCACTTTGGGGCCTGGAGATTGTCACTTTGGGGCCTGGAGATTGTCACTTTGCGCCTGGAGATTGTCACTTTGGCGTTGTGGAAAAGTTGTTTGTTGTTGTTGCTTCCAAGCCATATAAGCCCCCCTTGCTAGGGGGGGTTGGGGGGGTAGACAACCCTAAACCCGTTCAAGGTTTGAAATTAGGGTGGGAGGGCGGGCATTGCAGCTCATGCGCCGACCCCAACCAGTTCATGGAGGGGTCGACAGCGCACTCGCAGCGAAAACCCTAAACCCTAAACCCTAAACCCTAAACCCTAAACCCTAAACCCTAAACCCTAAACTGAAGGCCGACCCCCCACCGCAGCGAATGGGGTCGTCCGCAGCAGGCGGACCGGAAGGCGCCTGCCGGACCGTAGGCGATGGCCGAAAGGCAAGCCGTAGGTCCTGGACCTCAGGTCCACGCGGCTCCAGTGAATAGGCCGCTACTGTCAGCCTATAAAGTAATAACCCTAAACCTCAGTGCAAACCGGCCGGGGACCCTTGGATTCCTCCTTTCTGGGCCCCGGTAAACCTTAGTGCAAATGGCCGGGCACCCTTGGATTCCTCCTTGCTGCCTTTAAAGAGCCTTAAATTAAAGACCCGGAACCGAAAATTAAGGACTCGACAAGAAATTAAGGACTCGAGCTTAAATTAAGTACCGGAGCTTGAATTTCAGGATTTGGACTTAAAATTAAGGACCCGAAGCTCCAAATTAAGAACCTGGAGCTTACAATGCAAGGGTTTTTGTACACCAGTGGAACAGAAAGAGCCACCAAGACCCGGCAGTACGATTTGTTACAGCCAAGAGTGGGCCAGAAAGGGCCACCAAGATCTGGCAGTACGATTTGTTACGGCCAAGAGTGGGCCAGAAAGAGCCACCAGGACCCGGCAGTACGATTTGTTACAGCCAAAAGTGGGCCAGAAAGAGCCACCAAGAAAGAGCCACCAAGACCCGGCAGTACGATTTGTTACGGCCAAGAGTGGGCCAGAAAGACGACAGCACCACGGGGAGTGTGACGCACCGGGCGGGCTTGCCGGCTAGGAAGCAAGGAAGATTGACAGGAAGTGTCAATATCTAGGGGCTTTTGCAGGGAAGATTGACCGGAAGTGTCAATATCTAGGGGCTTTCGTCGGCCTCACACAAAGACAGGCGCAGAAGATTGACAGGCAGTGTCAATTTTGGGGCTCTAGTCGGCCGCTCACACAAAGACACGTCCTGAAGGCACGAAGCTTGACAGCAAGTGTCAATCTGTAGGGGCCGGCTGCAAGGCCGAGAAGATTGACAGGAGGTGTCAATCTCTTGGGGCTCTAGTCGACCACAGCCCAATGGGGAGTGTGACGCACCGGGCGGGCTTTCCGGCTAGGAAGCACGGAAGATTGACAGGAAGTGTCAATATCAAGGGGCTGTAGCGGGGAAGATGGGGTCGGCCGCAGCAGGCGGACCGGAAGGCGCCTGCCGGACCGTAGGCGATGGCTGAAAAGCGAGCCGTAGGTCCTGGACCTCAGGTCCACGCGGCTCCAGTGAATACACTTACAGGTGAAGCCCCTCTGTCATTCTTATCCGACACGGGCTACGGAAGTAGGAGCGTGTGCTGAGGGACACTCTCTGACAAGGGATTCTGAAACAAGGCTATCCCGGATTCATCATGAATCATCTATCCGGGGGGCGCCTTCAAAGACCTTCACACTCCCCATGATCAACATATTCGTTCACTCAGCATGTGCTCGCCAAGGTATGGCTCTGATCGCAACTCGGCTGCAATTCAACATGTCCAAGTGCAGAGCGTGCTTCTGTCAAGCTTGCGCCATGCTCACCTCATGCTTCCCACAAATGCCTGCATGCAATATGTTCCAGCCAAGGTGCAGCTCCAGAATGCAAGTCGACTGCAATTCAGCAGGCACATGATAGAAATTGTATTTGCCACACCGTTGGGAAGCACCAAGATGCCAGCAAACAGTGCAGAACAAAAACACCCCATTTTGTTAACCCTTGTTGTCGTGCTCAACATCCTTGAAACAAGAAGTCAAGAACCAGTGCAGAAAAAAAGCCCCATTTTGTTAGTCCTAGTTGTCGTGCTCAACATCCGTAAAACAAGAAGCCAAGAACCAGAGCAGAAAAAAACACACCCCATTTTGTTAACCCTGTTTGTCGTGCTCAACATCCTTAAAACAAGAAGTCAAGAACCAGTGCAGAAAAAAAGCCCCATTTTGTTAGTCCTAGTTGTCGTGCTCAACATCCTTAAAACAAGAAGCCAAGAACCAGAGCAGAAAAAAACACACCCCATTTTGTTAACCCTGGTTTTCGTGCTCAACATCCTTAAACCAAGAAGCCAAGAACCAGTGCAGAAAAAAAGCCCCATTTTGTTAGTCCTAGTTGTCGTGCCACCTGCTGACAATCTGGTCCCCTCGGGATTGCCACCTACCGACAATCCAAGGAAGCATAGGGCCAACGTGAAGTGTGACAGCCATCCGCCCCCTTTCCACCAAGCTCCACCCAGATTGCCACCAGCTGACAATCTGAAGCCCTGAAGATTGCCACCTGCTGACAAGCCAAAGGGGCAACCGGCCAGCAAGGGAGTGTGACAGCCATCCGCCCCCTTTCCACCAACCCCCACCACGATTGCCACCTATTGGCAATCTATACCCCCTTAAGATTGCCACCTGCTGACAATCCAAAGGGGCAACCGGCCAGCAAGGGAGTGTGACAGCCATCCGCCCCCTTTCCACCAACCCCCACCAGGATTGCCACCTCTTGGCAATCTGTACCCCCTTAAGATTGCCACCTGTTGGCAATCTGTACCCCCTAAGATTGCCACCTGCTGGCAATCTAGATCCCCTGTGATTGCCACCTGTTGGCAATCTGTACCCCCTTAAGATTGCCACCTGTTGGCAATCTGTACCCCCCTAAGATTGCCACCTGCTGACAATCTAGATCCCCTGTGATTGCCACCTGTTGGCAATCTGTACCCCCCTACGATTGCCGCCTTCTGACAATCTAGACCCCCTAAGCTTGCCACCCCTTTGGGGCCTGGAGATTGTCACTCGGGGCCTGGCGATTGTCACTTTGGGGCCTGGAGATTGTCACCTGGGGCCTGGCGATTGTCACTTTGGGGCCTGGAGATTGTCACTCGGGGCCTGGCGATTGTCCCTTTGGGGCCTGGAGATTGTCACCTGGGGCCTGGCGATTGTCACTTTGGGGCCTGGAGATTGTCACTTTGGGGCCTGGAGATTGTCACTTTGGCGTTGTGGGTGGCCTGGTTGCAAGTTTTTGCAGGTTTTGATAGGTTTTTAAAGGCTCAGAGTGGTTTTAAAACGTTCTAAGTGGCTTCCGAAGTTATTTCAAAGGGCTTTAAGCAGTCTTGAAGCCGGGCAAAATTGACACCCACCGTCAATCTACGACCGCCCGGGGACCAGGATTTCCCCGACCCGCGCGCGTACACACAATGCGCTTTTGGACCCTCCGTTCGCACCGCAAGGGAGCATGCTAACTGTCTTTTGGAAGCTAGTAATGGCGTTGAACTACAGCGACTGCTGTACGCGCCAGTTCACTAGCGAAGCGGCCTCCAAATACCTAAAAAGAGCCGAGGTGCCTTCCTTGAGCATTCCAAAAGTAGGCGGCGGTCATACTTTTGGGATGTGTGCCACGGACGCGCTTTGCGCGAGGATCGGTTTGTTTTCCTCAGTGCCAAGGGCCAAGGGGGCTTCCCATTGAGCCTGTCAACGGGAACGCGTGTACTCGCTCGCGGGTGCGCGTTACTACCGGGGATCCGATCTATCTCCAATCGGGGAACACATATGGGCGAAGGATGTTTCAATCCGACCAGAAACATCGGGGAAGCAGGGAGCGTGTGCTGCGGGACATTCTCTTATAAGGCGCCTAAAATAAGGCCATCCCAGTACTAAGTACGCTGGGGGGTGCCTTCGAAGACCTTCACACTCTCATACTTCCCACGCATGCATTCGGTGAACATGTCCAAGCCAAGGACTGATTTTTGGTGCAAGCGACTCGGCTGCAATTAAACACGTGCATGTCCACGGCCATCATCAACATATATGTTAACTCAACATGTGCTCGCCCAGGCATTGCTCTTGTGGTCGCAACTCGGCTGCAATCAAACATGTCCACGTCTAGAGCGTGCTTGCGTCATGCTTGCGTCATGCTTGCATCAATTTCCCTGCCGAAGCCAAGGCCCGGTCAGATGAGGCGAGAGCCGCCTCCAGACTGCATCTAGAATCTAGACGCAAACCTCGAGTCCGCACAAGCCTTTCAGGGAGTTTTCAAGGGTTAGTCTGGCAGAATTGCCTCGCTTATTGGGGCTTTGGGAATGAAAACCTCTTGGAGAATTGTTTCGCTTATTGGGGCGTTAGGAAGGAAAACCTCTTGCAGAATTGTTTCGCTTATTGGTGCGCTAGTAAAGAAAATCTCTGGCAGAATTGCTTCGCTTATTGGAGCTTTTGGAATGAAAAACTCTTGCAGAATTGTTTCGCTTATTGGGGCGTTAGGAACCAAATTCTCTGGCAGAATTGTTTCGCTTATTGGGGCTTCAGGACTGAAAACGTCTTGCAGAATTGTTTCGCTTATTGGGGCGTTAGGAACCAAATTCTCTGGCAGAATTGTTTCGCTTATTGGGGCTTCAGGAATGAAATCCTCTTGCAGAATTGTTTCGCTTATTGGGGCGAGATCATTATTGGCGAAAGAGTCATGTGGTCAGGTGTCGCCGGCAGTACACAGCAAATCACCCTTGTCGACCATGACGTCAGAGCCAAGGTACAGCCTCGATCGCAACTCGACTACAACAAGCTACGCTGTGTTGTCTTGTGATTGCATTCATTCCCTGCACGTGCGAAATCTCGATGTATGCTAGGTGTTGGCATGGACCGCCCCCTACGTGCATGCATTGCTTGCAAAGCTTCCTTGCGCATCCTGGTTGCGAACCACCTGGCAATCCTTATCCTCGTGCAGCTTATGAAGGACATCTCTTGCAAAGCTCCCCCTCCGTGGCTGTAGCTATTTTCTAGGTAGAGCCACAGCGTACTCCAGCCGAAGTACAGCTGGAAATGGTTTCGGTGTCCCACTCAGGAAGACAAACAGGTGCGCGAGTGAAAAAACATATTCGGCCCCATGCATCTTTCACGAGTGTTCTACGATGTGCACACAGCTGACTTTCCAGCTGCTTTCATTGAAGTGCCGCGGCGATCAAAAGCAGCAGCTAGAGTTGTAGTACTTGCTACTTAGCTTTTCCCTCTTCTTCTGCAGCCATGGGCAAGTCGACCCCGCGCAAGTCTGCCGGCAAGCACGTCGCCAAGGATGGCAAGGGCAAGGCCATGTATCCGCCCGGCGTTCCCTTCTACAAGCTACTCGCGAAGGCGTCCCTCCGCAGCTGGCCCGACGAGGATGGTCGCATGCTCTTGACGGAGAAGCAAGCTCCTTCGGACTATTTCACTGCTTCTAAGCTGGCAGAGCAGCTAACAGCGGAATCCTCCGAGTGCATTGCGCGGCTTGGCTTGGGGGTCAGCATGGCTTCTGCGTCGCTGGAATCTTGTTCAGAAGCTCTGGCGGCGCTACCGACGTCTTCGGCCGACAAGAAGTTTGCGCGGACCGTGATTCCCGCCGTCAAGAAGCTTCTGGAAGCTCTCCGTGACTCGCTCGCTGTGGTCAACATGACGAACAAGGAATGTGCAGATGCTTCGTCGGCATCGCCCCACATCGAGAAGGTGCTGAAGCAGTTGGGGAAGAAGGAGGCGCTGAAACAGCAAGTCAAGGACTTTGCGCGCCTGGCGGACACCGGCTCCCGCATGTACGCAGGTGCCATGGCCGGCCTGGAGCTCTGCGCCCTGGCGGCCAACCCGACAGCCTGGGCCAAGAAGATCCCGGAGGAGCCGAAGCAGGACAAGGCCGTGCAGAAGTTCGTCCGCAAGAAGACTCTCGAGAGTTGCGCGCAAGCCGTGGCAGCGACCAATGCTGCTCGCTTGGAAGCCAAGGCTCCACGTAAGAAGCGGGCTTTCGGAGACCGCAGCAATGAAAGGGAAGCCGACTCCGGCTCCGAGTCCGATCAGAACTCCGGGGACAAAGCCTCTGACAGCGGCAGTGACAAGGATTCCCGCTCCTCGTCCACCTCCCATGGAAGCGACAAGAACAGGAAGGCGAAGAAGCCCAAAGCTCCGAAGAAGAAGCCCCCGGTGGCGGAGAGGTCAGCTGCGGAGAAGCCGCCTGCAGTCGAACTCGCTGTGGACGACGAGGAGGAAGAAGCGGAGGAGGATGCAGCCGCCGACCCGCATCTGTCTTGGGAAGAGTCGGAGGTGAGCAAGTTTGCCCACGAGTTGCAGACCATGGTCGCGAATCACGACACGAAGAAGGAGCGTCTCCCCTTGTCCGCGTTGGTCGCTCTGTTGGATAACGTGCCCGAGGCCGTGTTGGCGGAGCATGGACTTGCCAAGGCTCTGCAAACGTTGAAGCAGATGACGCGATTACCAAAGAAGGAAAAGTTGATCAAGATCTTCGAGAGCATGCAGGGCATGGTTGACAAGGCAAAGA
>CAJNDT010004482.1:0-14456 GCA_905221615.1 Symbiodinium sp. CCMP2592
GCAACAGACAGCAACATCCACACACAGACACAGCACACAACACACAGCAACACAGCACACAGCACGCAGCATAATACCGCACCGCGGCACACAGCAGCCTGCACCGCAGCACACAGCACACGAGGGGTGATGTTGTTTTCACGGTCGGGCTGAGTGCGCTATTAAGGATTCATATAGGGCGACATTACTTTATATTCTTTTTGTGAGTTCTGAATACATAGCCTGGGCATAGGCCGGGTTATAGACTAGTATTTCCGAATACTGACTAGATTCGGGGGGTGCATGCTCGGCCCAACTGAGTTTTTGGAAGATGTGCCGGTGAGTTTTGGAAAAAAGTGCGGGGTGATCGGGGTTTTAGCTTCCGGGTTTTTTGCCTACTTCCTTCCCGCTTCCCGGTAGTCAGGGTACATTAGGGTTTATAGTGGGGTTTAAGGACCCGTTTTTGTATGGTTTTTTTAGGGAGAGCAACCTTTTCTTTCTCGTGAGCTTAGTCTGAAATCAGCAGTCTGAAATCAGCCGTCTGAAATCAGCTTCGTCTGAAATCAGCTTCGTCTGAAATCAGCAGTCTGAAATCAGCATAGCCATGATGCCTGCCACTCCTGAGTGGCCAGCCTGTGCGTTCTCGTCCTGGTACAAGGAAAACAAGAGTGTCTAGCCTCGGAGAATTTGAGGTTTTTTTTCGTGTGTCTTGATTTGATTTCAATGAGATGGCAGCGTTTGGGGCTTACAGATTTCGTTGTTTCCCTGCTGCCTTCATTGTTGAGATGGCTGTTGTGGCTGTGGTGTCAGCGTCGTATCCGAACATTGAGGCGGGATCCAGGTATTTCAGCTTTCATGCGTCCTGTGGTTGAAATGATTTGCAGGCTGTGCCCATGACTGCCAGATTGTTGATTGGCAACGAGAAGGCAGTTCGGAGTCGAGGTCCCAGTTTTACTTCTTTGGACATGAAGGTGATGTGACCGAAACGTGGATGTCATCTGTGTCTATAGACCCTCTGAGGTGGCAATGAGTTTGCATACAGGAAGCCTGAAGGTGGCCTGCCTCTGTTGGTCTGTGACACGAGGACTGTCTCAGGCCTGGGAAGAGCCATGTTAAGTCACATGTGCAGTGTTTCAAGCATGTAGTTTTCGTTGTTTATTTGATAGGAGAAGATGGAAAAGTAATGGTTTTGGCACCCACAGCGGTTGCGACCTCGGTGGGTGTGTCAGCTGAGACCTTGAATGTGTATTGAATGAAGCCGTGAGCTTCACTTTAGCAATTGATCAGTTGTAGTTCTTTTCAACCTTTCCTGAGGACGGTCATTGGTTCTGCTGGGAGGGCACTTGGAATGAGGACCACACCGACGTGACAAGAGAGAGGGTGTGTTTCCGTTGCACAGACTCAAATGTGCTGAATGGAGGGTATCACAGCTGGCAGATTAATAACGCCGACGAGGGCCAGCCTCCAGTTTGGTCGGAGTGGCCGATGGTTTGCAGATCTCACTGGCAATAAGTGACAGACAATAAGTTAGTGTGACAATAAGTTTTCATTGGGATTTTTAGAACTGACTGTCGGGAGTTTTGTTTCGTATATGTTTTGCACATCAGCAGTCTGAATTCAGCAGTCTGAAATCAGCTTTGTCTGAAATCAGCAGTCTGAAATCAGCAGTCTGAGAGTTGCCGTGTTTGAGATCTGCTGCTGGCAGTGCGGGGCACCTGTTCGTCATGAAGGAAACAAGGTTGTTTCATTGTTAGTTTGTTTTGGGTTGCAGGTCTGTAGTCGGAGATTGTTTTGTTCTTATTTGTCTACTTGGATATCATGCAGGTGACTCGTTTGTATCTTCCCGGATTGATCCTAGCCTGCGTGTTTCGCGAGAGGTGACCAGGAAAATGCAGACAGGGAGACTTGACTCTTGGTTTCAGTTCTCTGTGAACCTCTGATGTGGTTGGTCAGGGTGCGTGACTCCATCGGCTCCAGCATCCAGCTCAATGGGACTGAATTCCAAAGCAAGTCTGAAATCAGCAGTCTGAAATCAGCAGTCTGAAATCAGCATAGCCATGATGCCTGCCACTCCTGAGTGGCCAGCCTGTGCGTTCTCGTCCTGGTACAAGGAAAACAAGAGTGTCTAGCCTCGGAGAATTTGAGGTGTTTTTTTCGTTTGTCTTGATTGATTTGATTTCAATGAGATGGCAGCGTTTGGGGCTTACAGATTTCGTTCTTTCCCTGCTGCCTTCATTGTTGAGATGGCTGTTGTGGCTGTGGTGTCAGCGTCGTATCCGAACATTGAGGCGGGCTCCAGGTATTTCAGCTTTCATGCGTCCTGTGGTTGAAATGATTTGCAGGCTGTGCCCATGACTGCCAGATTGTTGATTGGCAACGAGAAGGCAGTTCGGAGTCGAGGTCCCAGTTTTACTTCTTTGGACATGAAGGTGATGTGACCGAAACGTGGATGTCATCTGTGTCTATAGACCCTCTGAGGTGGCAATGAGTTTGCATACAGGAAGCCTGAAGGTGGCCTGCCTCTGTTGGTCTGTGACACGAGGACTGTCTCAGGCCTGGGAAGAGCCATGTTAAGTCACATGTGCAGTGTTTCAAGCATGTAGTTTTCGTTGTTTATTTGATAGGAGAAGATGGAAAAGTAATGGTTTTGGCACCCACAGCGGTTGCGACCTCGGTGGGTGTGTCAGCTGAGACCTTGAATGTGTATTGAATGAAGCCGTGAGCTTCACTTTAGCAATTGATCAGTTGTAGTTCTTTTCAACCTTTCCTGAGGACGGTCATTGGTTCTGCTGGGAGGGCACTTGGAATGAGGACCACACCGACGTGACAAGAGAGAGGGTGTGTTTCCGTTGCACAGACTCAAATGTGCTGAATGGAGGGTATCACAGCTGGCAGATTAATAACGCCGACGAGGGCCAGCCTCCAGTTTGGTCGGAGTGGCCGATGGTTTGCAGATCTCACTGGCAATAAGTGACAGACAATAAGTTAGTGTGACAATAAGTTTTCATTGGGATTTTTAGAACTGACTGTCGGGAGTTTTGTTTCGTATATGTTTTGCACATCAGCAGTCTGAAATCAGCAGTCTGAAATCAGCTTTGTCTGAAATCAGCAGTCTGAAATCAGCAGTCTGAGAGTTGCCGTGTTTGAGATCTGCTGCTGGCAGTGCGGGGCACCTGTTCGTCATGAAGGAAACAAGGTTGTTTCATTGTTAGTTTGTTTTGGGTTGCAGGTCTGTAGTCGGAGATTGTTTTGTTCTTATTTGTCTACTTGGATATCATGCAGGTGACTCGTTTGTATCTTCCCGGATTGATCCTAGCCTGCGTGTTTCGCGAGAGGTGACCAGGAAAATGCAGACAGGGAGACTTGACTCTTGGTTTCAGTTCTCTGTGAACCTCTGATGTGGTTGGTCAGGGTGCGTGACTCCATCGGCTCCAGCATCCAGCTCAATGGGACTGAATTCCAAAGCAAGTCATGTTTGCTTGTCACATGTTTGTTTCTTTCAATATGAGTTTCACGTCTCAAATCCGCGTTATGGGAAATGAACTTGTCAGAGATCAACCTTTTGTTGCAGGTCAGCTTGTTGACTTTCAAGTCTGAAATCAGCATTATGGGAACTCAACTTGTCAGAGAGCAACCTTTTCTTTCTCGTCAGCTTAGTCTGAAATCAGCAGTCTGAAATCAGCTTCGTCTGAAATCAGCAGTCTGAAATCAGCATAGCCATGATGCCTGCCACTCCTAAGTGGCCAGCCTGTGCGTTCTCCCGCGAGGATGCGGAGAGGTTTTGCGAGATGCTGGCCGCAGCGCACGGTCCAGCCTATGTGGACGACACATTGAACGATGTTTTGCAGAAACTTTTTCTGAAGGCCTTGAAGGATTATGAAATGGATGAGAACACAAGCAACGGTGGCTTGCAGTCATCTCTCTGGCAGATTCGGGATTGTCAGAGTTTGGAAATGCTGCCATCGCTTTGTCAAAATATCCATGATATGAAGATCGCGAAGGAGAGTGAAGTCAATAACTGCAATCCGACAAAGGCAGTCGAGATTAGTGGAAAACAAAAGGCAGGAAATTACTATCTCTCTACCACTGTCAATGGTCGTGGTTGCAATTGTGCCGTCAAGTTTGGAGGTGAAAAATGGAAGGAAACCCAGGACAGCAGTGTGCGTCCTTGCGAAGCGACCATGGAAGGATTGGCAATGCAGAGATGGGTCGTGGATAAGTTGCTCAAGAAGGAGTCCTGGTACAAGGAAAACAAGAGTGTCTAGCCTCTGAGAATTCGAGGTGATCTTTTTTTTCTTATGCTTTTGTTTACTCTGAGATGAGGTTCTTCTGAGATTGGTTATTCTGAGATTGGCAGTCTGAGATGAGCAGTCTGAAATCAGCTTTGTCTGAAATCAGCAGTCTCACGTCGTTTTTTTCTTTGTCTGTTTAGTTGGTTGTAATGTCTCTTTGTTTCCAGGTTTCAACATCTTCATGAACCGGTACTCTTATGCCACCGACCATGCCATTTCAATGCACACCGATGCGTCCAAATATTATGATGAGATTGATCCGATCACATCGCTTTCAATGGTCCTGGGATCATTTCTTTTGATCCAAGCGAAGCAGGCTAAAAAACGAGGCAACAAACCGAGGTGGTGTTTGGTTGTTTACCAGCCGCCTGGCTCCATGCTGATCATGGCTGGGAAGTTTCAATCGCAGTTCGAGCATGCAGTGCCTGCTTGGTTGGACATGAAGGAGATTGCCCATGCGGAACAAAATGCTGAGTTTCAATTGAAACGCGGTGGGCAGCAAGAGACTCTCAGACTCCTGTTTGTTGGGCAGGCGAAACAACAGATGAAGGATGAAATTGAGAGACTGGAGAGTCTCAATTTGAACGAGACTCACAGGTGGAATGTGACGGTGAGGTGGATAAGACGCCATAACGAGGACTGTCCATGTCGTGGGAAAAAAGTTGAACTAGTCGGACCTGAGATGCTGAAACCACCTGGAAAGGCAAGGACGCATGAGGGATCTGCGGGGTCGAGTGCCAAGTTACCTTGGGATGCCAAGGCAGCAGCACACCAGAGACAAGAGTTTAATAAAGGCAGGCCAGGAAGTGATGTGCGGAAAGAAAATGATGGTGAGAGGCCAAGTTTATTTGCAGAGCCAGCTTTGGTTGCCACGCTGGAAATGGCGATTGACATGATCACTGTGGAACCATGGCCGCTTTTTTCTGCTTCCTTCTGTGGAGACTCCGGTGTGAGGAGACTGGTCCTAGTTCGGCAGAGATGTTATTTTGTTTTGTTTCCATTCTGACAGCAGACCACTGTAACCTGAGGCCAACCTTTATTGTTTTAATGGCTTAGGGTACTGTGAAAATATGCCAGTGTTTTGTTATTCGATTGAATCCATCGGTAAGGCAAGCAAGATATAAGGGCATTGAGGAGCAGATCGCAAGTTTGCTTGAAATTGATGCTTCTCTCAAGGAAATGGTTGATAAGAACAAAATGTATCCTCAGCAGAGTTTAAGCGTGCAGCGGAAGATCGTGGAGAAGTTGCGCAAGTTGAGGAGACAGGCTGTGCTTTTGGACTTGCTTTGGTTGTCGACAGAGGGACCTAGTTTTGTCGCTGCGATCGACCAAGTGGCTGTCGAAGTTCCAGGCAAAGATCCAAAGCATTTGACAGTGGTTCAGATGTCTTTTCGTATGTTCAAGTTACTCCTGGATGAGCACCCCATTGATGAAGACTGCCTCCAAGAACATGGTCTCGTGTGCTTGGACTTTTCTGGTCTGCGTGACGATGTTTTGAGCCAAAGCGCGAAAGATAAAAAATGGGATTGGATGACTTTGCAGGGAAAATATTGCATCGAGTCATTCACAGCCTATGTGTTTGATGATTCTGCACCGTCGGATAGCATCAGTATCAGGACCAAACTGACTTTTCTGCAACAGCCTTTGGGTGCTGTGGTCCGGATGGCTGAGTCTGAGTCAGGGCCAGAAGTGTCCATGACAAGTGCTATGCGGTTGGAGAAGTGGTTCGATCTTTATTTGGAGCAGATCTGGACACATGAAAGCTCCCAACAGGCTATGTCACCAGACGGTCGGTTGATTTTGTGGATGATACCTCTGCAAACGAGACTCACCTACCTCGGCTCTAAAAGAGCGAAAACAACATGACTGCACCGAAAATCTGCCATTCTGAGATCAGCAGTCTGAAATCAGCAGTCTGAAATCAGCAGTCTGAAATCAGCTTCGTCTGAAATCAGCAGTCTGAAATCAGCAGTCTGAAATCAGCAGTCTGCATTTCTGTCATTGCAGTGGAGCAAAGCTGAGTACGAAGTTTGCTCAGCACATGCTTCAATGGATGGCCACCTGTTCTTCTTCTTTTTATTATTTTCATCATCTTTATTGTTAGTACTATTCATTAAGGTGCCTGCATCATAGAGCCATCAAGTATCGTTGATGCCGAAGCCTCACTTCTTCGGCACGGTGTGGCTGTGATTGCCGTCCCGGATGCACGGCACGCTTGCGAGGGAGGGCAAAAGAGGGATCTGATTGGCACTGTCTGCCAATCCCGTAGGCTCCATGCATGCAAGGCTTTTACCATGCACACTGGCCAGAGGCAGGCTGTTTTTCTTGCAGTTAGTCTGGAGCTGGCATTTCGAGTTGTGCTGCACAGAGTGCCGGCAGTCGCAGGCATCAAGCTCCGTTCCAAGTCATGTTGCAAGGGCAAGCTGTAATGCATGATCGAGAATGCAGGCAGACTCGCAGTGCTTTGCAGAATCAGCCTTATAGAAAGGTTTTAGCGATGGAGGGCCAAGACAATGCACTCGTCTCCAAGAGATTCTGCCGTGGCTTGGCGGCCAGTGTTTTCGTCATGTGCAATCTGGAGCTGGAGGATGTGCGAGCCCTTGCTCGGAAGGGCTTGGTCGATTTGGCACACTGCATTGGGCACATGCAGGAGCTGACCGTATGGCAGGAGGTTGCGGAGTTCTTGTCTTTTTGGGCTGGGGTCTTGTCAGTGGCAGTGCCGGCTTTCTCGAACGTAGATGATTCGGGTAGCTTTGCATGGCCTGCTAAGTTTCCTCCGGTGGGCAAGTTTTTCTTTGCACCTCATGAGAATCTTCCGGTTCCAAAACTTTTGGAAAAGTTCACGATCGAAGAAGAGGGAGACATGTTCAACGGCCTTGTTGCTTCCATCGACTTGGTGCAGCAGCTTCTTGTTCACGTCCCCGAGGAGCTGAGCGACTAGACCCATATAAAGTGCATGCACGCATCTGTGTGTGTGTGTCTGTCTGTCTGTCGCATGCTTGCATCTGTTTTTCTTCTTCAATCCCAGCAGCTAAACACTGCAGGCTTTCGTGTGGAGAGGCTTGCCGTGCACATGACGGATATTCTTTCTGTGGTTCACATGCATATTCAGATGCGGAAGCTGCAACTTCTTTCGTGGCTTGCCGATATTATAGCAATCCTGGGCTCACATGTGTTTCAAACATCGACTGAGTTAGACTCCTGCACTCAGGCCGGCGGAGAGAAAGAAGTTCACGGATGTGATGGACAATTTAATGATGGACGAGCAGACGAATTTTGCTTCAAACTGCTTTATTCATGTTGCCGCTTTTTGTGCTATCCATCCACACATTTGTGGGTGTACTGGCTGGCTGCTATGTACTTAGGAAGTGATTGGTTCATGGATGTGTGCTCGGAGCTGCATGCCGTGCCTTGGCGACTTTGCTTGTCCGCCTGAGTCTTTGTCGTGCATTCACAAGCAGAGCTTTGCTCTAGCGAGGTTGGGTATATCCGTTGGCCATGCTGCTCTTGAAATCCTTTGGCTACGCTGCTTCTTGGCAACTCTATTGAACCGGCTGCTTGCATGATATTTTTGTCCTAGGTTCGCCTCCCGGGCAATTTTGGCTACCGACGATATGGTTTTCCTTATTGGACAATTTTGGCTACCGGCGATATGGATTATTGGCTTTCGGGTGCAGACCGGCCTCTGTATCTTTGCTGAAAACCGTGCGGGGCACTGCGATCACAGCATTCGATCGACTTCGATAGTCATGTTCAGGGCTTCGGGTTCACACTGCGATAGCCTGAAATCAGCAGTCTGAAATCAGCTTCGTCTGAAATCAGCAGTCTGAAATCAGCAGTCTGCATTTCTGTCATTGCAGTGGAGCAAAGCTGACTACGAAGTCTGTTCAGCACATGGTTCAATGAATGGCCACCTGTTCTTCTTCTTTTTATTATTTTCATCATCATTATTGTTAGTACTATTCATTAAGGTGCCTGCATCATAGAGCCATCAAGTATCGTTGATGCCGAAGCCTCACTTCTCCGGCACGGTGTGGCTGTGATTGCCGTCCCGGATGCACGGCACGCTTGCGAGTGAGGGCAAAAAAGGAATCTGATTGGCACTGTCTGCCAATCCCGTAGGCTCCATGCCTGCAAGGCTTTTACCATGCACAGTGGCCAGAGGCAGGCTGTTTTTTCCTGCAGTTAGTTCTGTTTTCGCAATGGCAATGGCAGCACATTGGAAGCCCAGTCCAGCATCTTGACTCTGGTGCTGAGGAGACGGTGGCGGCTGAGAGTGCGGCAGCAGAGCCTGTGGCGGCGTCTCGACTCAACCCCAGGCCTTTGCTAAGTAGAAAAAACCCTTTACTCAGGATCCTGTGGCTTCCAGTGCTGCACTGCCCTATGATTTGAGTTGAGGGTTTGAAATTCACGTAGACCTATGTACGGCATGCACCTTGCTTGGCATCCAGGTGCCGCATCCTGATTCCAAGCACAAATCCTATGGGAAATTACAATTCGCACCCTTGTTTTTCTGGGATTCCAAACACAAATCCTATGGGAAATGACAATTCGCACCTGTGTTTTTCTTGGATTCCAAGCCCACAAATCCTATGGGAAATGACAACTCGCACGTCGTTTGGAAATACATATCCTATGGGAAATTACAATTCGCACCCTTGTTTTTCTGGGATTCCACCACAAATCCTATGGGAAATTACAATTCGCACCTGTGTTTTTCTTGGATTCCAAGCCCACAAATCCTATGGGAAATGACAACTCGCATGTCGTTTGGAAATACATATCCTATGGGAAATTACAATTCGCACCCTTGTTTTTCTGGGATTCCAAACACAAATCCTATGGGAAATTACAATTCGCACCTGTGTTTTTCTTGGATTCCAAGCCCACAAATCCTATTGGAAATGACAACTCGCACGTCGTTTGGAAATACATATCCTATGGGAAATTACAATTGGCACCCTTGTTTTTCTTGCATTCCAAGCACAAATCCTATGGGAAATGACAACTCGCACGTCCTTGGGAAATACATATCCTATGGGAAATTACAATTCGCACCCGTGTTTTTCTTGGATTCCAAGCATTCGCAGCCTTATTTTTCTTGGATTCCAAGCACAAATCCCATGGGAAATTACAATTCGCACCCTGTTCGGAAATACATATCCTATGGGAAATTGCACCCGTGTTTTTCTTGGATTCCAAGCATTCGCAGCAATATTTTTCTAGGATTCCAAGCACAAATCCTAAGGGAAATAACAATTCGCACCCTTGTTTTTCTTGGATTCCAAGCACAAATCCTATGGGAAATTACAATTCGCACAGTTGTTTTTCTTGGATTCCAAGCACAAATCCTATGGGAAATTACAATTCATAATTCGCACCCTGTTCGGAAATACATATCCTATAGGAAATTACAATTCGCATCCTCGTTTTTATTGGAGTCCAAGCACAAATCCTATGGGAAATTACAATTCGCACCCTTGTTTTTCTTGGATTCCAAGCCCACAAATCCTATGGGAAATGACAACTCGCACGTCGTTCGGAAATACATATCCTATGGGAAATTACAATTCGCACCCTTGTTTTTCTTGGATTCCAAGCCCACAAATCCTATGGGAAATGACAACTCGCACGTCGTTCGGAAATACATATCCTATGGGAAATTACAATTCGCACCCGTGTTTTTCTTGGATTCCAAGCATTCGCACCCTTGTTTTTCTTGGATTCCAAGCCCACAAATCCTATGGGAAATGACAATTCGCAGCCTGTTCCGAAATACATATCCTATGGGAAATTATAATTCGCACCCTTGTTTTTCTTGGATTCCAAGCCCACAAATCCTATGGGAAATGACAACTCGCACGTCGTTTGGAAATACATCCTATGGGAAATTACAATTCGCACCCTTGTTTTTCCTGCATTCCAAGCACAAATCCTATGGGAAATGACAACTCGCACCCTTGTTTTTCTGGGATTCCAAGCCCACAAATCCTATGGGAAATGACAACTCGCACGTCGTTTGAAATACATATCCTATGGGAAATTACAATTCGCACCCGTGTTTTTCTTGGATTCCAAGCATTCGCAGCCTTATTTTTCTTGGAGTCCAAGCACAAATCCTATGGGAAATTACAATTCGCACCTTGTTCGGAAATACATATCCTATAGGAAATTACAATTCGCATCCTTGTTTTTATTGGATTCCAAGCACAAATCCTATGGGAAATTACAATTCGCACCCTGTTTGGAAATACATATCCTGTGGGAAATTACAATTCGCACCCTTGTTTTTCTTGGATTCCAAGCCCACAAATCCTATGGGAAATGACAACTCGCACGTCGTTGGGAAATACATATCCTATGGGAAATTACAATTCGCACCCTTGTTTTTCTTGGATTCCAAGCCCACAAATCCTATGGGAACTGACAACTCGCACGTGGTTTGGAAATACATATCCTATGGGAAATTACAATTCGCACCTGTGTTTTTATTGGATTCCAAGCCCACAAATCCTATGGGAAATGGCAACTCGCTCGTCGTTCGGAAATACATATCCTATGGGAAATGACAATTCGCACCCTTGTTTTTCTTGGATTCCAAACCCACAAATCCTATGGGAAATGACAACTCGCACGTCGTTTGGAAATACATATCCTATGGGAAATTACAATTCGCACCCGTGTTTTTCTTGGATTCCAACCCACAAATCCTATGGGAAATGACAACTCGCACGTCGTTGGGAAATACATATCCTATGGGAAATTACAATTCGCACCCTTGTTTTTCTTGGATTCCAAGCACAAATCCTATGGGAAATTACAATTCGCACCTGTGTTTTTCTTGGATTCCAAGACCACAAATCCTATGGGAAATGACAACTCGCACCTTGTTTGGAAATACATATCCTATGGGAAATTACAATTCGCACCCTTGTTTTTCTTGGATTCCAAGCCCACAAATCCTATGGGAAATGACAACTCGCACGTGGTTTGGAAATACATATCCTATGGGAAATTACAATTCGCACCCTTGTTTTTCTTGGAGTCCAAGCACAAATCCTATGGGAAATTACAATTCGCACCTGTGTTTTTCTTGGATTCCAAGCCCACAAATCCTATGGGAAATGACAACTCGCACGTTGTTTGGAAATACATATCCTATGGGAAATTACAATTCGCACCCTTGTTTTTCTTGGATTCCAAGCCCACAAATCCTATGAGAAATGACAACTCGCACGTCGTTGGGAAAATACATATCCTATGGGAAATTACAATTCGCACCCTTGTTTTTCTTGGATTCCAAGCACAAATCCTATGGGAAATTATAATTCGCACCTGTGTTTTTCTTGGATTCCAAGCCCACAAATCCTATGGAAATGACAACTCGCACGTTGTTTGGAAATACATATCCTATGGGAAATTACAATTCGCACCCTTGTTTTTCTTGGATTCCAAGCCCACAAATCCTATGGGAAATGACAACTCGCACGTCGTTGGGAAATACATATCCTATGGGAAATTACAATTCGCACCCTTGTTTTTCTTGGATTCCAAGCCCACAAATCCTATGGGAAATGACAACTCGCACCCTTGTTTTTCTTGGATTCCAAGCCCACAAATCCTATGGGAAATGACAACTCGCACGTCGTTTGGAAATACATATCCTATGGGAAATACAATTCGCACCTGTTTTTTGGATTCCAAGCCCACCAAATCCATGGGAAAATGACAACTCGCACGTCGTGGGAAATACCATATTCCTATGGGGAAATTACAATTAGCACCCCGTTTTTCTTGGATTCCAAGCACAAAATCCTATGGGAAATTACAATTCGCACCCTTGTTTTTCTTGGATTCCAAGCACAAATCCTATGGGAAATTACAATTCGCACCCTGTTCGGACATACATATCCTATGGGAAATTACAATTCGCACCCTTGTTTTTCTTGGATTCCAAGCACAAATCCTATGGGAAATTACAACTCGCACCCAGTTCGGAAATACATATCCTATGGGAAATTACAATTCGCACCCTTGTTTTTCTTGGATTCCAAGCACAAATCCTATGGGAAATTACAATTCGCACCTGTGTTTTTTTTTGATTTCAAACCCACAAATTCTTATGGGAAATGACCAACTCGCAAAAGTTGTTTGGGAAATAAAATATCCTATGGGAAATTACAATTCGCACCTGTGTTTTTCTTGGATTCCAAGCACACAAATCCTATGGGAAATGACAACTCGCACGTCGTTGGGAAATACATATCCTATGGGAAATTACAATTCGCACCCTTGTTTTTCTTGGATTCCAAGCACAAATCCTATGGGAAATTACAATTCGCACCTGTGTTTTTTCTTGGATTCCAAGCCCACAAATCCTATGGGAAATGACAACTCGCACCTTGTTTGGAAATACATATCCTATAGGAAATTACAATTCGCACCCTTGTTTTTCTTGGATTCCAAGCCCACAAATCCTATGGGAAATGACAACTCGCACGTCGTTGGGAAATACATATCCTATGGGAAATTACAATTCGCGCCCTTGTTTTTCTTGGATTCCAAGCACAAATCCTATGGGAAATTACAATTCGCACCTGTGTTTTTCTTGGATTCCAAGCCCACAAATCCTATGGGAAATGACAACTCGCACGTTGTTTGGAAATACATATCCTATGGGAAATAACAATTCGCACCCTTGTTTTTCTTGGATTCCAAGCCCACTTCCTCAACGAACGATGGGGCGGGACGGCACTCGAGACCCTCTACAGACACGACATCAACGCCTGACGTGTGGAAGACCATCCGCGATGTCCGCTATGGCATACAACGCAAAGCCGGCCGAGCTCTCCGGTGAGGTTGTGGCTGCTGTGGCTGTGGATTTTGTAGGCATGTCCGGACCGTCGTCAAAGGATAAAACGAGTGCTCTGCAACCAGTCGTTCATTGTCGTTGTTCGATATTGGTCGCGGCTGCCGGTTGCCTAATACATTAATACATTGTTGTATACGGCATGAGTCCGGCATGAGTCACGGTATGAGCTGGCTTGCAAGCTTGACTTTTTCGTTCGCCGCTTCAGCTCTGTGTTCCGGGGCGATGCGGTGCCGCTGCCGGTGCTGCTCACTGCTCCATAATCCATTGATGGTCCGTCCATGTAGGGTCCCTTTCCCGGTCCCTTCGTGAACAAACACAGGGCGAGCACACGAGCAATGTTATGTCACATGTCAGCATGTCAGCCATGTTTGGGCCATGCAATGCAATGCAACATGTAACATGCATACATGCCGTCTTTATTCTTGTATGCCGCTGCATGTGTGCTGCGTATTAGGACAGGCAGAGCAAGCCGTCAAGCCATGACTCGGTTCCTTGTGATTCTGGCACGCTTCGACACCGATATTCTGCACCCCCGTAATTTCGCTATACCATTCCGTCGCTTCAAGAAGGCACGTGCTTTTGCTCGTGCATTAGTGGCCACGTTCGCTCGCCGCCTGGGCTACACTCGTTGGACGGTGGCCGTATATGCAGCGGATTCAGATGAGTGGCCTGGTCCCGAAAGCGTGCCATTGCTTCTGTACCGTGGAGGTCCTCGATGACGCAGAGGCAATGAACACCGAGCTGAGTGAGTGCAGCTGGAGAAACAAGCTTCCATCGTGTGCCACCGTGTGCAAGACTAAAAATCTGCTTGCATTCGTCTGCGATCAGGCTTGCTGCAGGGGTACATGGGAAATTACAATTCGCACCTGTGTTTTTCTTGGATTCCAAGCCCACAAATCCTATGGGAAATGACAACTCGCACGTTGTTTTGAAATACATATCCTATGGGAAATTACAATTCGCACCCTTGTTTTTCTTGGATTCCAAGCCCACAAATCCTATGGGAAATGACAACTCGCACGTCGTTGGGAAATACATATACTATGGGAAATTACAATTCGCACCCTTGTTTTTCTTGGATTCCAAGCATTCGCAGTGCATATCAACTACCTAGAGAAAGGTGCAAACGTAGCTCGCGGAGCTACTGGTGTGTGGAATAGTGTACTCCGAGAGAAGCTCAACGCTTGGTTCTTGAGGTGCTGTAGCTCCTGTAACTCACTCTTTCTTACCTGATGAACTCAACTTTGATCCAGGAAGTCTATCAATCTAGTACACAAACTCGATTAAGCCAGTATAGGTTCTGTAATTCTGTA
>CAJNDT010004483.1:0-14447 GCA_905221615.1 Symbiodinium sp. CCMP2592
GAAATCGCATTCTTTGAGAGGCCTTTGATAAAGAAATCATTACTTTCTGGAGGCCTGCAGCTTGCCGGCAGCAGAACTTTCCTGATCATTGCTTTTGCCAAACCCAGAACCACTCCCCCATGCAGAGCTTTCCCTGATGATTGCTGATTGCAAAGCCAGAGGCACCTTCCGACCTCACACACCGGCGACCGGCCCTGCTAATCAGGACCCCAGAGCTTGCTCCTTTATTTGTGGTGTCAGGCACCCAAAGGGGGGGAGCCTTGCAGAACTTGAGAAATCGCATTCTTTGAGAGGCCTTTGATAAAGAAAATCATTACTTTCTTGCATGCCTGCGGACCCTTCCTTATCATTGCTTTTGCCAAAAACCCCACACCACTCCCCCATGCAGAGCTTTCCCCTGAGATTGCTGATTGCAGAAGCGAATGCCCCTTCCACCTGACACACCGGCGACCGGCCCTGCTAATCAGGACCCAGAAGCTTTCTCTTTATTTGTGTTTGCCAGGCACCCAAAGGGGGGTAAGCTTGCAGACCTTGGAAAAATCGCATTCTTTGGAGGCCTTTTGGATAAAAGAAAATCATTAAACCTTTCGAGCCTGCAAGCTTGGGCCGCAGCAGGAAATGTCCCTGATCATTGCTTTTGCCAAAACCACAACCACTCCCCCATGCAGAGCTTTCCCTGATGATTGCTGATTGCAAAGCCAGAGGCACCTTCCGACCGCACACACCGGCGACCGGCCCTGCTAATCAGGACCCCAGAGCTCGCTCCTTTATTTGTGGTGTCAGGCACCCAAAGGGGGGTAGCCTTGCAGAACTTGAGAAATCGCATTCTTTGAGAGGCCTTTGATAAAGAAATCATTACTTTCTGGGGGCCTGCGGAACCTTCCTGATCATTGCTTTTGCCAAACCCAGAACCACTTACCCATGCAGAGCTAGCTTTCTGTGATGATTGCTGATTGCAAAGCTAGAGGCACGCACCTTCCGACCGGACACACCGGCGACCGGCCCTGCTAATCAGGACCCCAGAGCTTGCTCCTTTATTTGTGGTGTCAGGCACCCAAAGGGGGGTAGCTTTGCAGAACTTGAGAAATCGCATTCTTTGAGAGGCCTTTGATAAAGAAATCATTACTTTCTGGAGGCCTGCGGAACTTTCCTGATCATTGCTTTTGCCAAACTCACAACCACTCCCCCATGCAGAGCTTTCTGTGATGATTGCTGATTGCAAAGCCAGAGGCACCTTCCGACTTCACACACCGGCGACCGGCCCTGCTAATCAGGAGCCCAGAGCTTGCTCCTTTATTTGTGGTGCCAGGCACCCAAAGGGGGGTAGCCTTGCAGAACTTGAGAAATCGCATTCTTTGAGAGGCCTTTGACAAAGAAATCATTACTTTCTGGAGGCCTGCAGCTTGGCCGGCAGCAGAACTTTCCTGATCATTGCTTTTGCCAAACCCAGAACCACTCCCCCATGCAGAGCTTTCCCTGATGATTGCTGATTGCAAAGCCAGAGGCACCTTCCGACCTCACACACCGGCGACCGGCCCTGCTAATCAGGACCCCAGAGCTTGCTCCTTTATTTGTGGGCCAGCCCCACCCAAAGGGGGTACAGGGCTTGCAGAACTTGAGAAAACTCGCAATCTTTGAGACCTTTGATAAAGAAATCATTACTTTCGGGCGGGCCTGCACTTGGCCGGCACAAAACTTTTTCCTGCTCAATGCTTTGCCAAACCCATGAACCCTCCCACTCCCCCATTGCAGAGCTTTTCCCTGATGGATTGCTGATTGCAAAGGCAGAGGCACCCCTTCCGACCTGACACAACCGGCGCCGCCCCTGCTAATCAGGACCCAGAGCTTGCTCCTTTATTTTGGTGTCAGGCACCCAAGGCGGTAGCCTTGCAGAACTTGTAAATCGCATTCTTTGAGAGGCCTTTGATAAAGAAATCATTACTTTCTTGAGGCCTGCGGAACTTTCCTGATCATTGCTTTTGCCAAACCCAGAACCACTCCCCCATGCAGAGCTTTGCCTGATGATTGCTGATTGCAAAGCCAGAGGCACCTTCCGACCGGACACACCGGCGACCGGCCCTGCTAATCAGGACCCCAGGGCTTGCTCCTTTATTTGTGGTGTCAGGCACCCAAAGGGGGGTAGCCTTGCAGAACTTGAGAAATCGCATTCTTTGAGAGGCCTTTGATAAAGAAATCATTACTTTCTGGAGGCCTGCGGAACTTTCCTGATCATTGCTTTTGCCAAACCCACAACCACTACCCCATGCAGAGCTTTCCCTGATGATTGCTGAGTGCAGAGCCAGAGGCACCTTCCGACCGGACACACCGGCGACCGGCCCAGAGCTTGCTCCTTTATTTGTGGTGTCAGGCACCCAAAGGGGGGTAGCCTTGCAGAACTTGAGAAATCGCATTCTTTGAGAGGCCTTTGATAAAGAAATCATTACTTTCTTGAGGCCTGCGGAGCCTTCCTGATCATTGCTTTTGCCAAACCCACAACCACTCCCCCATGCAGAGCTTTCCCTGATGATTGCTGATTGCAAAGCCAGAGGCACCTTCCGACCGGACACACCGGCGACCGGCTGATCGGCACACATCAAGCTCTGCAAAGTCGCCACTCAACCTGGTTCCAAGCTCTGCGACATCGCTGATATGCTTGTTTAAAGCTCTGAGAAGTCGCTGATCTGCAGCTATGAAGCTCTGAGAAGTCGCTGATCTGCACGCATCAAGCTCTGCAAAGTCGCCAATCAACCTGGTTCCAAGCTCTGCGGCATCGCTGATATGCTTGTTTAAAGCTTTGAGAAGTCGCTGATCTGCAGCTATCAAGCTCTGAGAAGTCGCTGATCTGCACACATCAAACCCTGCAAAGTCGCCAATCAACCTGGTTCCAAGCTCTGCGGCATCGCTGATATGCTTGTTTAAAGCTTTGAGAAGTCGCTGATCTGCAGCTATCAAGCTCTGAGAAGTCGCTGATCTGCAGCTATCAAGCTCTGAGAAGTCGCTGATCTGCACACATCAAACCCTGCAAAGTCGCCAATCAACCTGGTTCCAAGCTCTGTGACATCGCTGTTATGCTTGTGTAAAGCTCTGAGAAGTCGCTGATCTGCAGCTATGAAGCTTTGAGAAGTCGCTGATCTGCACGCATCAAGCTCTGCAAAGTCGCCAATCAACCTGGTTCCAAGCTGTGCGGCATCGCTGATATGCTTGTTTAAAGCTCTGAGAAGTCGCTGATCTGCAGTTATGAAGCTCTGAGAAGTCGCTGATCTGCACGCATCAAGCTCTGCAAAGTCGCGAATCAACCTGGTTCCAAGCTCTGCGACATCGCTGATATGCTTGTTTAAAGCTCTGAGTAGTCGCTGATCTGCACCTATGAAGCTCTGAGAAGTCGCTGATCTGCACACATCAAGCCCTGCAAAGTCGCCAATCAACCTGGTTCCAAGCTCTGCGGCATCGCTGATATGCTTGTTTAAAGCTCTGAGTAGTCGCTGATCTGCACCTGTGAAGCTCTGAGAAGTCGCTGATCTGCACACATCAAGCCCTGCAAAGTCGCCAATCAACCTGGTTCCAAGCTCTGCGACATCGCTGATATGCTTGTTGAAAGCTCTGAGAAGTCGCTGATCTGCAGCTATGAAGCTTTGAGAAGTCGCTGATCTGCACGCATCAAGGTCTGCAACGTCGCCAATCAACCCCAGAGCTTGCTCCTTTATTTGTGGTGTCAGGCACCCAAAGGGGGTAGCCTTGCAGAACTCTGTTGATAAAGAAATCAGTAATTAGTTTCTGGAGGCCTGCGGTTTGGCCGGCACCAGAAGAACTTTCCTGATCATGGCTTTTGCCAAAGCCACAACCCCCCCCTCCAGCCTGATCCTCATGCTTGTGCTGGCTGATCCTGGGTGATATTGGCTGAGACTGGCTGATTTTGCCTGCTGTTGGCCGAAACTGGCTACTGGCCTGTATTGGCTGAGACTGACTTAGCCTGAGACTTGTGCTGGGCGCCTAAAAGGCCTGTGGATCTTGTCCGGGCCGTCTTTGACCCGGTCTTCGTAGTCATCCTCACAGCCTGACACAAGCCAGATCTTTAACCACTGAGCTATGCAAACCCTGGGGGAAGTGTTTTTTAATTTATATCCATAAATATGCTGCCCTGCGACCAGGGTGGGTTTGGCTTGGTGGTTGGAGCCGTAACTCGCTGGGACTGGCTGGTTCTGGCTGATCCTGCCTGACACTGATTGATACTGACTGGCTGATGAAGCCACACGGTCGGAAGGTGGCTCTGGCTTTGCAATCAGCACTGAGGGAAAGCTCTGCATGTGGGAGGTATCAGCCAAAATCAGGCAAGGATCTGCTGTTGTTCGGATCAGGAACTGCTTTTCGAGGACTCGTTAGCTGAGAGTTTGCAAGAGCATCGCCCAAACACCCCGACCGGGACTCGAACCCGGCCCTCTGTGCAGGGACACACCCTGAACACAGCTGTGCCACCACCACACCGCCGGGGGAACTTGGCAATGTAAGTAATTAGTTTCTTTGGTTTTGCCGCTCGTTGTTGTTCCTTCCGCCGTCTTCTGTGTAATTATTCTGCTTCTCTGCTTGCTTCTGTGGGGCGCGAGGCTGTCCCGCCTTCTGTGTGATTGTTATCCTGCCTCTCTGCTTGCTTCTATGGAGACTCCAGGAATGCAGTGTATCCAGCATCAGCAGGAAGCAGCCAGTTTCAGCCAGCACAATTGTTAGGATCAGCCAGTCTCAGCAAGTTTCAGCCAAAACCACCCAAAAAAGACGCAGCCCGAGGGGAGTTCTCGGTGAGTTGCAGTTGTCGCCAGTCTCCCTGTCACTTGTGGGTTATCTGCCAGTGTCCACAAGGTCTGCCGGATCCGGCTCTGTGACATTGTGCTTCTTGCTCTTGCACAGGTGAGTGGCCGCCACATCAGGTCGTCCTCCATGGCCAGCTTCTTCAGAACAGAGTCCACTTCAAGGCAGCTTCCAATCAGCTTCCAGTCAGCCAGGACAAGCTTCCAAGCAAGGGCTTAGGGTTGCCTACAGCCCTGAACTTTAGCCTACAACAAAATACAGAGCAGCGGCTAACACCTCCAATGGCCAAAAGTGGCCCGGCCGCGTTGGCCTCAAGGTGGCCCGCTGGGGACTCCCTGCTTGGTAGGGTCAAGGGACAATGTACTAACCACTACGCTGCCGCGACCCTGCCACACAGGGTTGGGAAGGCAAAAACCATACAGCCGGTGGTTGCTTTGTTGAGGAAAGAACCATTGCACCAGAACCTCTGTGCTGGCAGGAGATCAGACAACTGCCAAAATATTTTTCCTCAGGGCTGTGTCAGGGGGGCCATCTGGAAGTGGCCAGACTTCTCATGGAAGCCGGTGCCCAGGTGCCTGGAGGTGATTCCACATCGTTGACATGCTTCTCAAAGCTGGTGCCAACATCAACTTGGAATCATTTAGTCGCAGGGCCCTCCAACATGGTCATCACAGCCTCAGGGCCCCACCGGTTGGGAATGTTACAGCCAACCCCCTGCTCGAGGAAAACCTCGCACCCTGAGGCATCAGCCTTCCATGCCGGTTGCACCGAAGAATTGACAGCAAGTTTCAAGTGGGAGACTTGCTGATCTTGGCTGATACTGGCTAAAATTGGCTGCAACGGCTGATACTTGGTGATGCTGGCTGAAACTGGCCGATCCTTGTGCCAAGCCAGTACCTCCGACTTGTTGTGCTGCGCAAAGTGTGTTGATATGATCAGATCAGCAGCTCGAATAGACACAGCAAGTAAAAGAAAGACGCAGCCCCGGCGGGAGTCCGGGTGAGTTGTTCTTGTCGCCAGTCCCGAGTTCAGCAGGAAATTCAACTTCTGCTCACATTGTAGTTGTTGCCTCCACTGCTCGCTCCCAGCTTCTCTGGCGCCAGCTCCAGTTGACCTTCCGTCTGCTGCTGGCTGCAGTGTTGTTCAGCTGGCTGTCGTGGTGTCCATCCAATTCGCCACTGGCATCAAGTCGGGGTTAGGGTGCCCTGAACTCTATTTAGCCTATGCCAAAAAAGAAAAGCACGGAGCAGCGCTAACACCTCCAATGTTGTGCGGTTGTCCAATTGCTGATTGCACACACAGCACAGGCACCCACTTCCAAAACTGTGAAATCATCGACCACGATCCACAAAGCAAAGGCCAGCACCAAGCAGCTCGCTGCACAGGGTTTTGCCAGGGTTTCCGTAAAGTGTCGATGCCCCGGCCGCAGGAAGCTCTGGGCAGCGGGGGTTTTGGGCTATCGTCGAGCGAATCCAGGAATGGAGCTACAAATGGGCACCGGGAGGAATCGAGCCAAGACACATTGGGTGTGAAAGGGTGCTGAACCACTCGGCTATCCTGGCCCTTTACTGGTAATCGGGAGGAACAGTCCAACTCAAACCAGCTGCACAGGATTTGTCAGATCCAAAACGACATTGGCCGAGGCCTCAAGCCAAAACAAATTTTGGCTCAGTGGTTAGTAGTGTGGCACATGAGATCCAGAAAGATCTGGAGAATTCCTTTCGCCGTTAAGATCAGCGCAAACCAAAGGGGTTTATTCTTGAGCCGAGCTTGAAACTGGTTGTTTCCGACCATGAGTGAAGCACCAAACCGCTGAGCTATGGGGTGACACAGCAAAGGAAGACAGAAAGCATTAGCTTGTTACCGCCAGTTTCAACCAGGACCACCCAAACTCAACCAAGTGCAAATCCACACACAACACAAAGTCTGCAAGTATCAGGAAACCCTGGCAAAAACCCTGTGCAGCGAGCTTTTTGGTGCTGGCCTTTGCTTTGTGGATCGTGGTCGATGGTTTCACCGACCATGAGTCAAGGACCAAACCGCTGAGCTATGGGGTGAGACAGCAAAGGCGGAAGACAGAGAGCATTAGCTTGTTACCGCCAGTTTGAACCAGGATCACCCAAACTCAACCAAGTGCAAATCCACAACACAAAGTCCTGCAAGTATCAGCCACATGAGTTTCAGCCAGTTCCAACCGGGATCAGCCGAGACCAGGCAGGATCAGCAGTTTCAGCCCGTATCAGCTAGTTTCTCAGCCAGGATCAGCCAATATCATCCTGTATCAGCAAGTAATCACCAGCCAGTTCCAGCCAGCATCAGCAAGGATCAGCCAGTTTCAGCCAGTATCAGCCAACATCATCCAGTATGAGGATCAGCCAGTCCCAGTGCCAGTCAGAATCAGCCAGTATCAGCCCATGTCAGCCAGCATCAGCCAGGCTGCTGATCTTGATGCTTGAGCTGGCTGAAACTGGCTGATCCTGGCTGAAAATGCTGAGACTGGCTGATCTTCGCACACACAGACACACACACACAAACACACACACACACACACACACACACACACACACACACACACACACACACACACACACACACACACACACACACACACACACACCACACACACACACCGCACACACACACCGCACACACACACCGCACACACACACCACACACACACACCACACACACACCACACACACACCACACACAACCACCCACACACACACACATACAACCCACACACACACACCCACACACACACACACACACACACACACACCCACACCTACACACCACACACACCACACACACCAGACACACACACAACACAACCGCTACTACCAACACAACCACACTACTGCATCCAATGCCCTCCAAGGATTCCATCACCATAACCCCACCACACACACGCATAAACACACGACACAACACACACACACACCACTGCACACACACACACACTACACACCACACACACACCTCACACCACACACACCCACTCCACTGACCACACCAGCGTAGATGAAAGACCACACCACACACCACACACACACACACACACCACACACACACACCCACACCCCACACACACCCACACCCCACACCACACCCACACCACACACACACACACACACACACACACCCACACCACACACCACACCCACACCCACACCAACACAAACCCACACCACACACACACCCACACCACACACCACACACACACACACCCACACCACACACACACACCCACACACACACACACACACACCCACACACACACACACACACACACACACACCCACACCACATCACAACACCCCACACCCACACACACACACACACCCACACACACACTAACAACACACACACACACATCACAACTCCCCGGGGGCGCATTTTCACACCAACACACACACGACACACACACACACCACACACAGCACACGACAAACAACCAACAGCACCACACACCACACCACCACAGCACACACACACACCACACCCACCAACCACACACACACACACAACCAACACAAAAAAAAACCAAGACGACGCAGCCCCGCGGGGGAATCCGGGTTGAGCCTTCCTCGCCAAAAACAAGTAGACCCTTTTCGCGTCGTTTTTTCCTCAGCGTGTCACTCCCTGTCAATTGTCGCGCGTGTGTATGTTCCTACTGCTTCTCGATTCTCTTCATTCGCTTTGCGTGACTAAGTCCCACTGGTCCAGACATTGGCCACTGCTGGCTGCCATCTCAGTCGTTTGGACTGCTGGCCCTTCACAGTCGGCTGGCCCTTCGCAGTAGCCATGTGCCATTGGCCCTCCAGTAGCCATGTGCCATTGCTGGCCCTCCATCATAGGAGAAGTTGCCCACAGCTGCAGATCAGAGGGGTTTAGGGTGCCCTGAACTTTAGCCTATACAAAAAAAAAAGGGAGCAGCATAACACCTCCAATGGTGCGTGGGTGTCTAACTGCCGATTGTCGACACACACACACACAGCAAGACGCAGCCCTGGCTGACACTGACTGATACTGGCTGATGTTGGCTGAGACCGGCTGATCTTACCTGACACTGATACTGGCTGATGTTTGGATGAGCCGATTGTCCACACACACACACACAGCAAGACGCAGCCCTGGCTGACACTGACTGATACTGGCTGATGTTGGCTGAGACCGGCTGATCTTACCTGACACTGATACTGGCTGATGTTTGGATGAGACTGGCTGATCTTGCCTGATCCTAGCTAATCTTGCTGCTTTGGGAAAGCAGACTCCGTTGGGCAGATCGAGCTGGAGAGAAGGCAGGAATTGAGATATGAACTGGTTCCGGCGGCCAAAGACTCCATGGTCAAACGGATAAGGCGCTTCACGTGGGTAAACTAAGTGGAGAGATGGGTGGTTCAATTCCCCCTGGAGTCAAGTTAGCAAAACCCTTTGTCTGCATTCGGCTGCTTGAGCTCGGTTTTGGGCGGTGCAGATCCTTTCGGATGCAAGGAGGCAATTGACTAACCACTACACTATAACCACCCCTGCCCATGGGGGATTGGCCGGCTTTGTGGCCGGCCTGCTTGGACCCCGTGCCTTCACAAAGCGGTGCCTCAGGGTAGGAGGTTTTCCTCCAGCAGGGGGGTGGATGTGCATTCCCACTCGGCGGGACCCTGAGGCGGCACTTCTGTGAAGAACATGAGGTGGGCCCTGCAGAGATCTCGAGGATGATGGGCCAGCACTGCTGTAGGTCCAGATTCACCTCCTTGAGATCGACCTCCGAGCAAACATGGCAGACCCAACGGACTGCAGCTTGGATGGTCAATAAATTTTTGGGTGTCTGTGCCTGTGAATACAGAAAACACACACACACACACACACACACACACCAAAAAATTTTTGCATTCCGGAGGCCGACAAACGCCGATTGGGACACCATGCTGGTAACTGCCCACTTGCCTCATGTGGAATGCATGGAACCCTGCAGTCGATTCCGCCAGGTTCCTTTTTGCAGGGCCCTCCTCATGATCTTCTCAGCCTCAGGGCCCACCGGTTGGGAATGTTGCATCCAACCCCCTGCTCGAGGAAAAACCTCGCACCCTGAGGCATCAGCTGTCCATGCCGGCTTCCCGTGTCGGCAGTATCAGTTGGCATCAGTTATATCAGGATCAGCCAATATGATCCAACATCATCAAGTATCAGCCAGTTTCAGCTAGTATCAGCCGATATCAGCCAGGATCAGCCAGGATCAGCCAGTTTCAGCCATTATCATCCAGGCTCAGCCAAGCTGTTGGCCAGTATCAGCTGGCATCAGTCAGTACAGGATCAGCCAGTTTCATCCAGCAATATCATCCAACATCAGCAAGTTTCGGCCAGTTTCAAGCAACACCTCCACAACACCCACAACACTTCCACAACGCTTCCACAACACCTCCACAACACCTCCACAACACTTCCACAACACTTCTACAACACTTCCACAACACCTCCACAACACCTCCACAACACCTCCACAACTTCCACAACACTTCTACAACACTTCCACAACACCTCCACAACACCTCCACAACACCTCCACAACACCTCCACAACACCTCCACAACACCTCCACAACACCTCCACAACACTTCCACAACACTTCCACAATACCTCCACAGCAATCAGCAGCAGTGCAATAATTGGTAGTACAGCAATTGACAGTAGTGCAGTATTTGGCAGTTGTGAGTGTGTTTTGCACCCAAAACATAAAGCTTGAAGGAATCCTAAAAGATTTTTCTGGTAAACTATGCCCCGGGTGCCAGAGCGGTGTAGCACACAGTCTGTGTTGCGGAGGTCCCTGGCTCGATCCCTCCTTGTGCATTTTTGCAAATTGTTCACAAACTGAAAGTTTCCAATTGGAGTATCAAAGCATCACTTCATAAACACTCAGCTTCCGCATCCCGAAAGTTCGGGGTCGACTCAGCTCAAATCACGGAAGCAACTGGATTTAGAGTATGAGCAAGGATGCTCCTCTAAATGAGGGTGGGACTGGGGAGGGGGTCGGAGGGAAGAGCCCTTCGAACTGCCCCTCCCACCCGCCCTCCGTGATTTGAGTTTCCTGAGACCCTGATATGTTAGTCATCAACAATAAACTAACAATTAGCAGCATTGGCAGTAGTGCAGCAATTAGCAGTGGTGTTAGTAGTATGGCATCAACAATAAACCAATTGGTAGTACTAGTTGTGCAGCAAGTACCAGTAGTGCGCAACTTCAGCAATAGCAATGGTGCAGCAACTGGTATGGTAGTGGTGCAGTGCCACAAGCACAGACGGGACCTGCAGCGGACAAACGAGTGGATTCAGCGACTCAGAGTGCAATGGGGCCAGTTCTGTGCCCGCCTGCAGCCTTTGCCTGCTCTCCTGCCCCCGGCATAGAGAGGGCGGCCTGGAGCCACTGGAGGCAGAAACTTGTCCACTCGAATTTTCCTCCTGCTGTGCATGTTCCTTAGACACCATGATTTCTGAGCCGCACATGACCCGCTGTGCTTGAGGCCCCAAGTTCGGGGTCCGCAAAGAGCTCAGATCACGGAAGCAACCAGATTTTAAGTATGAGCAAGGACGAAGTGTTGCTCAGTTTTGCTCACGTCTCCTGGAGTTTGCCTCCTGCTGTGTCATGTCCGTTGGATAGAGTGATTTTTTCAGAAGACGAACGGAGTTTGTCAGCTTACGGCATTCAGAAAGAGTGAGTGCACCGTGCAGCTCGTGCCCTGCAGAGTGCATGTCAGGATTCACCTGCGGCTGCGGAAAGACCTACCAAGGCAAAAGGTGCTATGAAAGACACAAGGGTTCCCAGTTTTGCTCCCGTTCACTTGAGTTTACCTCCTGCTGTATCATGTCCATTAGACACGGTGATTTGTCGCGCCGCAAAGTGCGGCTGCGAGCTGTAGCCCTCCGTGCCATACCACGAGCACTACTCCTGGTGATGCGCAAGGGTTCCCATGTTTGCTCACGTTCACTTGAGTTTACCTCCTGCTGTATCATGTCCATTAGACACGGTGATTTCTGGTGTGCTTTGGGTACAACACTTATGTCCTGGGGCATCGCATCGGGGGCTTCCTAATTATTGAAGGTCTGTACGTGGATGGAGGCCCCAACCCACCGCAAGGCCGTGTCTGCTCCCAACATTCTCTACAGTGCTCGCGGCCCCCTGAAGTCGCTGCCGTATTGTAGCCCTCCCCATTTTTGCTCACGTTCACTTGAGTTTACCTCCTGTTGTATCATGTCCATTAGACACAGTGATTTCTGAGTGAAATGCACGCCAGCTTGTGGCGTGCATTTCGCGCAGTACAAGGTCTTTGCTGTCAATGTGCAAGGGTTCCCAGTTTTGCTCACGTTCACTTGAGTTTACCTCTTGCTGTATCATGTCCATTAGACACAGTGATTTCTGAGTATGCGCCCTTGGCTGAACGCGGCGAACCACCACGCCAGCACAAAATGGGGCTGGTGCTTTCACCGGAGACTGCCCAATCAGTGGCAGCACACAGTTGACAGATTTACCGAAGCATGTTCGGGCATTCAACTCCCCACCCAGTTTTGCTCACGTACACTCGAATTTACTTCCTGCTGTGTCATGTCCATTGGACACAGTGATTTTTCTGCATGTGGTCACACCGTTGGTCGGGTGTGGGGCAGTGCACTGCCTTCCGGCCAACCTAGCATGCATGCCAAATGTAGAGAGTTTTGCTCACGTTCACTTGAGTTTACCTCTTGCTGTATCATGTCCATTAGACACAGTGATTTCTGAGTATGCGCCCTTGGCTGAACGCGGCGAACCACCACGCCAGCACAAAATGGGGCTGGTGCTTTCACCGGAGACTGCCCAATCAGTGGCAGCACACAGTTGACAGATTTACCGAAGCATGTTCGGGCATTCAACTCCGCATGCATGCCAAATGTAGAGCTCGCAAGCTCACATCGTTTCGCTGGTCGATGCCTCACGTCATGGTCACAAGATTGAAAGTACAGTATTCCTCAGTTTTGCTCATGTACCCTGGAATTTACCTCCTGCTGTGTCATGTTCATGAGACACAGTGATTTCAGAGTCAACCGATGGCCGGTCTGGTGCAGGATCCGACGCCTCGATCCGAATCTGGAGTCCGTCGTGGAAATGGCCTACGAGGAGCCTAGTGGTGGTGGAACCGCACGTGATGGTGGACCAGCGCTATGTATTTTGGGTTCACGGACCAGCGGCTCAATGGGCCTGTTTTTTGTTCACGTCCACTCGAGTTTTCCTTCTGCGGTGCATGTCCCTTTACACACCATGATTTCTGAGCCGCACATGACCCGCTGTGCTTGAGGAGACAGCTCTGTAGTCTCGTTATTAAGGCCTCTATAGTACACACGAAGCTCGTGTCGACCAGACAAGTATTGATCCTCAGTTTTGCTCATGTACCCTGGAATTTACCTCCTGCTGTGTCATGTCCATTAGACACCGTGATTTCTGAGTTTGCCGCTGTGCTTCCGGCTTACGCGGAAAGCAAACGCACCCCACGTCAACGAACTGCTCTTCGACCCCAGTTTTGGACCCCAGTTTTGCTCTCGCACACTTGAATTACTTCCTGCTGTGTCATGTCCATTAGAAACAGTGATTTCTGAGTTTGCCGCTGTGCTTCCGGCTGACTCGGAAAGCACACGCACCCCACGTGAACGAGCTGCTTTTGGACCCCAGTTTTGGACCCCAGTTTTGCTCATGCACACTTGAATTTACTTCCTGCTGTGTCATGTCCATTAGAAACAGTGATTTCTGAGTTAACCGTTGTGCAATGGTGGATAAAGCATTTCCGGCCCCGGGATGCTCTTAGGCTGCTCCCGCTCCTTGCAGCTTTGCTCACATACACCGGAATTTACCTCCTGCTGTGCATGTTCCTTAGACACCATGATTTCTGAGCCGCACATGACCCGCTGTGCTTGAGGCCCCAAGTTCGGGGTCCGCAAAGAGCTCAGATCACGGAAGCAACCAGATTTTAAGTATGAGCAAGGACGAAGTATTCCTCAGTTTTGCTTACGTCTCCTGGAATTTACCTCTTGCTGTGTCCTGTTCATGAGACACAATGATTTCTGAGTCAACCGCTGGCGGTGGTGCAGCCATGGACGACCTCGGCTTCTTCGACTCTACGCTCTCGGAACGGAAATGGACGAGTTGTTGAAGTCCTGCAAGGAGGAGGCTGAGCAGAAGAAAAGGAAAGGAACGAGTTCACGTCCACTCGAGTTCCCCTTCTGCCGTGCATGTCCCTTTAGACACAACGATTTCTGAGCCGCACATGACCCGCTGTGCTTGAGGCCAAACAGTTCACTGGAATTTACTTCCTGCTGTGTCATGTCCATTGGACAAAGTGATTTTTCAGCCGACAGACGCTGTACCGCACAAGCGGCAGTTACGTGTATCCTTTGCCGCAACAAAGAATTAGGTTCACAGGCCAGAAGAAAACGACTGCCGAAGAGAAGAGGAAAGTGAATTCATAAGGATAGAGGATAGAGGATGAAGAGAAGAGGAAAGTGAATTCATAAGGACAGAGGATGAAGAGAAGAGGAAAGTGAATTCATAAGGATAGAGGATGAAGAGAAGAGCAAAGTGAATTCATAAGGATAGAGGATAGAGGATGAAGAGAAGAGGAAAGTGAA
>CAJNDT010004484.1:5000-14435 GCA_905221615.1 Symbiodinium sp. CCMP2592
CGCTGCGCCCAGTAATATGGACTCTTTTGTTGAGGTTGGACATGCTGGCTGCTGCGGTTGCTCATGCTACTACAAGGTGCAAGCTTGAAGCGCTCGCCTGCCTGCATGAGATCGGCATCTTGTAGGGTGGCTGGAGGATTGATCGGGGGCCAGGGGACAAAACCAAGCCTTCAAGCAGCTGATGTACAAGGCAGCCGCCAGCAGTGCGGCATCGATACTTCCAGCCATCCACAGGAGCGTGAATACGCCGACACCATACCTCGGCTCTGTGTGGCAGTTCATGCAGCGAAGTTTCTGGGGGCTTTTTGATCGTCCTTTGAACAGGTCTGCCGGTACCCCCGACAGCGCACTTGCCCTGCCATGGCCTAACCGCACAACACTATCAGCATCTCAGTGACTAAGTCCAAGGCAAGACAAACACGCCACCACAGTAGAAGGTTGCAGCTGCTGGAAGGCTGGGAGTCAACGACTGCATACCTTCCAGTGCATTACACCAATGGACAGCGCGAACATACATGTACACACATACTCACTGAGGATTAGTCAGCCAAGTAGACTGACATGCTGTTGAGGTTCTCGGCTTGGACTCTGACCCAGGAACATTCCAGTTGAGGGTGCGTGAAAGCACCCCAACCATTTGCTTGACCCCCTAATTCGGTTATCGTTTTTTATTACTCTTGTCGCTTTATAGGACGTTGGATAACTTTGGGACTGTATGATGCAGCACATCTTCCTCATCCTTCTTTTTACTCTTATCGTTTCGCAAGGAAACTGACTGCTGACTGCTCTCAACTTACGGACGCATCTACTTAAAAAATGCTCTCGGCTTTTTTAATATTTCACTTGCAGATCAACGGCGATATGCTCCCAGGATTAGGACACTGTACGATTTGCAGGTACATGGCAGCCCTGTCCGATCCGTAGCTTGTTTGGGTATCGTAGCTTGTTGAACCGTGCCCTGCATTTTCGGACCACGGCTTTCAAACTGCAGGTTAAGCACCACTTTTGCGAAGAGCCGTCGGTAAACACGACTTCACACACACACACACACACACATCTGCGAATGCATGTTGGAGATGTAACTACACATGTAGTGCATGTATGTGTATGTATTTGCATAATTTCAAATTTTTGCGGTACACAGGTGTCAATAAACAAACAGATACAAGCATACATCTATCTCTCTCTATATATTAATCTACATGAGTATGTTTATGTTTGTTTAGCTTTCTTATATGTAAAGGTATGCACATGTGCAGAGATAGATATATGATATGCATCGGATCCTTGCGTACTGGCATGATGATAGCACATAGCAACCGCATCTGCTACCCAACATCCTGTACAAACCCAGGGCTCCCTTCCACAAGTGCTTCATTTGCGTTGAGTGCCGGAAGCAGGCACATCTGACGAAGCAGCCTATAAGTGAAACAACGTGTATATGTGTATATGTGTATATATATGTGTATATACATATATATATATGAGAGGAGAGAGAGAGAGAGAGAGAGAGAGAGAGAGAGAGAGAGAGAGAGAGAGAGAGAGAGAGAGAGAGAGAGAGAGAGAGAGAGAGAGAGAGAGAGAGAGCGAGACCATGGTGGCAAGGCCTTGGTACAGCAGCGCCAAACCTCAGAGAAGCGACATACAGTTCCTTGCGGCACCATGTGATTCCGCACTGAGGCACATTATTAACTGGCTACAGAACCGGGCTAGAAACCCCGAAGCTGGCACCCAGAATGCTAGCAAGCTTGAAGGCGCTTGCAAGCTTCGCGTTCTGGAACAGGAACAGGCGCGTGATGCGTGTCGTAGTCTAGAAGTCTCCGGCCTGTCAGGAAAGGCCTGAATAGTCATGCTCAGCACTGAAGCCCCTTGCGGGACCTCGAAACATGGAGCACTTTACCTGATGTCGTGCGAGCCGTCTGATCAAAGAAGCTAACGAGTAATTCGAAAACATTCAAACACCATATGCACTACGAGGATATGGAGTTTGTCATGAACGATCTCGGAACACATTTACGATGGCGACCCTGCCCAGCCATGTAACCGCCGTCGCAACCAGATGAGCTCAGGAGCACTTGCCCAAGCAGCGTGATCTGAAATTGCTTCGGCAAGAGTTCCAGTGCTAGTCTCTTGTCCCTCATGACTTGCAATATCTTATAGCATTTTCCTGAATGAAGCTCGCTTTCCGCGCTACGTCCCAGTATGACCGGAATGCTGGTGCACAAGTGCCGGTTATGGCGCAGATTTATATATATATATATATATATAGATAGATAGATAGATAGATATATATATATATGAGAGTGCTACCTCTTGGGTCTATTTAGCTACTATGTTTTCTTTATTTATTTATATATATTGTAAATAATTGAAATAATTGAAATAATTGAAATAATTCAAATATAAGGTGCTGATTTCAATTATTTCAATTATTTAGGTGACCCAAACAATTGAAATAATTGAAATAATTGAAATCGGCCCCATTTCAATTATTTCAATTATTTCAATTATTTCAAATAATTGAAATCCTATGGTTCTGTGGAAAGGCCTCACGGACCACAAGGATTTCAATTATTTCAATTATTTCAATTATTTGTGTCACCCAAATAATTGAAATAATTGAAATCAATAGGTTTACTAGGTCAACGGATGAACCACACGATTTCAATAATTGAAATAATTGAAATAATTGAAATAATTGAAATCGGCCCTATTTCAATTATTTCAATTATTTCAATTATTTAGGTGACCCAAACAATTGAAATAATTGAAATAATTGAAATCGGCCCCATTTCAATTATTTCAATTATTTCAATTATTTCAATTATTTCAATTAATTGAAATCCTATGGTTCTGTGGAAGGGCCTCACGGACCACAAGGATTTCAATTATTTCAATTATTTGTGTCACCCAAATAATTGAAATAATTGAAATAATTGAAATCAATAGGTTTACTAGGTCAACGGATGAACCACACGATTTCAATTAATTGAAATAATTGAAATAATTGAAATAATTGAAATAATTGAAATCGGCCCTATTTCAATTATTTCAATTATTTAGGTGACCCAAACAATTGAAATAATTGAAATAATTGAAATCGGCCCCATTTCAATTATTTCAATTATTTCAATTATTTCAATTAATTGAAATCCTATGGTTCTGTGGAAGGGCCTCACGGACCACAAGGATTTCAATTATTTCAATTATTTCAATTATTTGTGTCACCCAAATAATTGAAATAATTGAAATAATTGAAATCAATAGGTTTACTAGGTCAACGGATGAACCACACGATTTCAATTAATTGAAATAATTGAAATAATTGAAATAATTGAAATCGGCTCGGCCCTATTTCAATTATTTCAATTATTTCAATTATTTAGGTGACCCAGACAATTGAAATAATTGAAATAATTGAAATCGGCCCCATTTCAATTATTTCAATTATTTCAATTATTTCAATTAATTGAAATCCTATGGTTCCGTGGAAGGGCCACACGGACCACAAGGATTTCAATTATTTCAATTATTTGAGTTGTGGGGCCAACTTAAATAATTATAATAATTGAAATAATTGAAATCAATAGGTTTCCTAGATCAACCGATGAACCACACGATTTCAATTAATTGAAATAATTGAAATAATTGAAATCGGCCCTATTTCAATTATTTCAATTATTTCAATTATTTAGGTGACCCAAACAATTGAAACAATTGAAATAATTGAAATCGGCCCTATTTCAATTATTTCAATTATTTCAATTATTTCAATTAATTGAAATCCTATGGTTCTGTGGAAGGGCCTCACGGACCACAAGGATTTCAATTATTTCAATTATTTAGGTGACCCAAACAATTGAAATAATTGAAATAATTGAAATCGGACCCATTTCAATTATTTCAATTATTTCAATTATTTCAATTAATTGAAATGGTGGGGTTCTGTCGATAGGGCCACTGCCTCACCCCCTGCTCTCCCCCGCCCACCTGTATTCCTTTGCCCACCACCACTCCCCTGCGCCCATTCCCTCCACCCCCTCCCTTCCCCTCCTCTCACCTGCCCTCCCTACTCCCTCCCTCCTTCCCCTTCGCCTCACCCCACTGCCGGGGAGGGGGGGTGGGCGGGTGGAAGGGTAGGGGATTGGGGGCGGGTGGGGATGTAGAGGAGCGGACCCTCCCCCCCCACTACCCTACCTGCCACCTTCCCACCCCACCCCCTCACTCATCCACCCCCCACCCCTCCACCCCCAACCCCTCCCACGCACTCCTCCACCCCCTCCGTCCCCCACTCTCTCCTTCCCCTCTCCCTTCATTTCTCTCCCACCCCTCAAAACCCCCTCCCTCCCCCCCTCACCCCATCATTGCCTCCCCTCCCCATCCCTTCCCCTCACTCCATCCTCCTCATCTCCTCTGCCCTTCCCTATCCCATCTCTTCCCTTCCTCCGCTCCCTCCACTCCCTCCATCCCCTCAGCCATTCTTTTCATTCCCTACCCCTAAACCCACCGCCCCTCAACCCCTGAATCCACCTCCACCCTACCAAAGAGTTAGCGAAGATGTCATTCGACAGAACAGCCTCGCCGTCAGGATCGGTGTTGGAAATGGGAAGAGACAGCAGGCTCCAAACCGCCGTGTCTCACCCACCACTTCAAGGGCTAGGGATCCCACACATCTGCGGGCAAAATCTGGCGGAAGTGATCCGCCACCGAGCAAAAAGCCTGTAAATACCGCATTAAACAAAAGGCCAGGGATTTCACATATCTGGTGGCAAAATCTGGCGGAAGTGAGCAATCGGTACTTCTGTCAGATTTTGCCAACAGATATGTGAAATCCCTGGCCCTTTGTTTAATGCGGTATTTACAGGCTTTTTGCTTGGTGGCGGATCACTTCCGCCAGATTTTGCCCGCAGATGTGTGGGATCCCTGGCCGTTTTTTGAACGCGGCATTTACAGGCTTTCTGCTCGGTCGCGGCTCGCAGGGATTATATACCCTTGCCCCCACTCCACCCTCCCGCCCCCTTCATACCTCACTACCCACCCCCCTATCTCAGCCCCTTCCCACACCCTCCCCACCAACCACCACACACCACCCACCACACACCACCCACCACACCACCCATCACCCACCACCCACCACCCACCACCCACCACTACCCAGCACCCGCCAGCCACCACTACCCACTACCCACCACCTACTCCTCCCCATCATCGTTATCACCATCCTATTATCATTTATCATCGGTTTATCACCTTTATCACCCACTCCCCCAAACCCACCCCTCACCACACCAGCACAAACCCCCTGCCCATTCACATCCCTCCCCCACCCCACCCACTACCCCCACCCCCACCACGAACCCATTAGGGTCCAACAGGGCTGCGGACACCCCACCCCCTCTCCATCATCATCATCTTCATCATCTTCATCATCTGCATCATCTTCATCATCTTCTTCATCGTCATCATCCTCGTTGCCGGTTTCATTGGTTTTAATACCGCTCCCCCTATTCTTAAAGGTAATTTCATAGGTATTGTACGAACCATAATACAATCGATATATCTTAACTACTATATCAAGAATAGCTTACCGCATCGCATCTACATACTTTGTAACCGGGCTTACTATAAAGGCCCCATATGAGGGATCCATAATGGGTTTCTAGAAAGTCTCTCTGTACGGGATCTATAGTTTTTTATATAATGGGTTTTTATAAGGTCTCTACATAGAGGATCTATAAGATTTCTATAAGCAATCTGTAAGGGTTTTCCAGAAGGGCTCCATGCGAGGGATCTATACAGGGCTTCCATGTGGTTTCTACAAAGGGTCAGGAATATATAGCAGTTGTCTATGAAAGCTCCATGCAAGGGATCTTGTAAAGTTTTCTACAAAGAACTCCATTTGTTGATCTATACGGGGTTTCTAAAAGTTCTCTATATAGGGGGTCTATAAAGTTTCTATACGAATCTATAAAGGCTGTCTATGAGGGCTCCATACAAGGGATCTGTGAAGGGATCTATAGGGATTTTTTCATGGGAATGTATACCTTCGATACGGATAATTGCGCCTTTGTTAAGATCGTGAAGACTATTAACTACGTGATATCCTTCTTGGCTAATGCTGTGATCACATAAGATCTGATATGTATAGAGATACATTGGAAGGCACATGGGAAAACAAACTGACACATTACAGGCCTTCTAATGTGTCATTATTCCTATTGAAACCCTAAAGGCAAGGAACTTATACACTGTAGAGCATCTGTATATTGGAAGGTTTTATAAATTGACGCATTACAGGCCCTCTAATGTGTCACTCCACTCCTTCCTATGGAACCTCTATTGCAATGGAACTTTTCCACTAGAAAACCCCTGGACATAATAAACTGACACACTGCAGGCCCTATAATGTGTCGCTCCACCTATCCTATTGAAACCCTACTGATAAGAAATTGATACATCGGAAAGCACTTTTTATGGACATAACAATCTGGCACATTATACCCACTATAATGTGTATCTTCACTTCCTGGGTCTGGACTGGGCAAATTGACATATTACATGCCCTCTAATGTGTCACTCCATTTCTCCTACTGAACCCCTACTAACAAGGAACTTATACACTGTCAGGCCCCTGTACCTGGGCATATCAAATTGACATATTACAGGCACCCTAATGTGTCACTCCACCCACTCCGATTGACCCTCTACTGACAAGGAACTTATACACTGGAAAGTCCAGGACATAACAGATTGGCACATTACATGCCCTGTAAAGTGTTATTCCACTTCCCCTGTTCAAACTCTATTGACTTGGGCATAACGAATTAACACATTACAAGCCCTCTAATGTGTCACTTCATCCCTTCTATTAAAAGTATATTGACAAGGAAAATCCTACTTTGGAAGGCTCCTGGACACAGCGACCTGACACATTACAGACCCTCTAATGTGTTACTCCATTCCCCATGGAAACCTATTGACAAGGAACTTATACACTGAAGCGACCCTGTATATTGGAAGGCCCCTGGGCAGAACAAACTGACACAATATAGACTCTCTAATGTGTCACTCCACTCCCGCCTATCAAAACTCTTTTGGCGAGGAACTTATACATTCGAAAGCCCCCAGACAGAACAAACGAACACATTACAAGCCTTTGACCTGTCACGCCCACTCATCATACTGAAGCCCTCTTGATATGAAGCTGATACATCGGAAAGCCCTTCTTACGGACAGAAGAAACTGGCACATTGCAGGGGCTATAATGTTTCTCTTCACTTCCTGGACAGGGCGAACCAATACATTACATGCACTCCTCATATTGAAACCCTATTGACAAGGAACTAGTTTGTTCAGACCTGGCTTGCCTCAGTAGATATATGTAGCATATGTAACAACAGAATATAACAGGCAACGAGTTGTAGTAAGTGTTGCGACAGCATCATAGTTTGCACGTAGAGGAGGTAACTTACGCTAAATAGGATTCGTAGTCGCAGTGGCGTAGACAATCCTTAATAGAATTAATTTTGGTTACACTGTTTGTAACTTATATTCGACTGCATTAGTACTGACACTATTTTTGCAATGCCTAATATATGATTGTAATGATGCTAACTTACACTAGGTAGGATTCGCAGCGACAGGGATGTAAGCAATACTTACTATAATTATTTTGGTTGGAGTGTTGTTGCTTTGTGTTTCCTGTCCCGCAGAACAGTGAGACGCTTCGTATCCTGTGCCACCGCATACACGAGAGCCTTACAGAGGCTGAGGCAAAGGAAAGACAACTGCAATATGGCAGCAATGATTACAGGATTGATGTACCGCAGGTACGACAATTAGTAATGTCACGATTGCTTAGGCCAATCTTCTGTTCGAGTTGGTGTTTGTCTTTTTGTGGAGCCTGGATGGTTAGTGGCAGTTCACAGTTCTCTCCCTCGAGATGTAGGATTCCTAGTTGCAGGGGCGTCGACAAGACTTAGTAGAATTATTTTTGGTTCCAGTGTTTGTAATTTCTGTTCGGCTACACTAATACTGACACAGTATATGCAATACCTAATAGATAATTATAGTGATGCTAACTTACACTAGGTAGGATTCGCAGGGACAGAGATGTAAGCAATACTTACTATAATTATTTTGGTTGTATTGGTGTTGCTTTCTGTTTGATATGCATCCTAATGACACGGACCTAGATAAGAAGTATTATAAGTAGTTTGCACGTAAAGGAGGTAACTTACGCTGAATAGGATTCATAGTCGCAGTGGCGTAGACAATACTAAAAAGAAAGATTTTGGTTACACTGTTTGTAATTTCTATTCGACTGCATTAGTACTGACACTATATATGCAATGCCTAATATATGATTGTAGTGATGCTAACTTGCACTAGGTAGGATTCGCAGCGACAGGGATGTAAGCAATACTTACTATAATTATTTTGGTTGGAGTGTTATTGTTTTGTGTTCCATTGGATTCGTAATGATATTGTTATAGGTATTAATTATTAAAATTCAGTTGTCTGTATAGGTGACACTGTATATTAATCAGGTATCAACGTGGCAATGGTGTCAGCAATAATGATAAAAATATTATAGACCTAAGTAATGCTAAACTTTTCAGAGCGTAAGTCTTGTAATATAATATGTAGGAACATATGATTTAGATAGGGATCTTATATTGTATATATGGCAGACTAGTTAAATAGACCCTAAAGGTATCGGGCTCATATATATATATATATATATATACATATTTATTTATTTATTACATTTATATGTATATATAGTGGTTACATACGTACACATGTTCCACGACTCTCGAACATCACACGATAGCGCGCGACGTGGCAACACGAGGATGGTCTGAGGCAGGAGCACAGCTCCTGGTAGATGTTGAACCTTCGCCTGGGATCGAAAGTGAGAGGAAGAGGAAAATTCCTGCAGTCGACTGGTGGGCATCCCGGTGCAGCTACATCGACATGCCATGAGTTACAGCATCGAAACCGATCGAACCGAGGCACAGCGCATTGATGGAGTTTGGTGCCTGTGTCGGGAGGTGAGCAGGCCAGATCGTGTCGCTCCGAAACCAACTTCCATACCCCCGACCGGCCTCGCTGTACCTATCAACCAGGAAACCGTCGGACGAGTCAAGGAACTGCCTGCATAGGCGACTTCTATGACTGCTGATGAGTGGGAAGCGGGGTGCGCAGTCAGGTGCGGTAAAGGGCATCAGCATCCTTCGGGCCTGCCTCTAAAGAGCGTTACTCATATGGGTGGTTGTCAAAATTATGGTTCCTTTTTGGGTACACTAAATATTAGGTGCCGTATTATAATAAGGACCCATAAAAGGGACCCTAATTTTGACAACCGCCCATATGACAGTTTCGGAATAACAACACTGGGCACCTTTCGTTCCCTTGGATCTTGTGAAACAC
>CAJNDT010004485.1:0-14433 GCA_905221615.1 Symbiodinium sp. CCMP2592
GAACCCCATTCCGACACACATTTTTGCTTCAGCACGGAAGATGCTAAGAGACGTGCTAACTTGAAAATGTGCACAGAACCCCATTCCGACACACATTTTTGCTTAAGCACGGAAGATGCCAAGAGACGTGCTAACTTGAAAATGTGCCAGAACCCCATTCCGACACACATTTTTGCTTCAGCACGGAAGATGCTAAGAGACGTGCTAACTTGAAAATGTGCACAGAACCCCATTCCGACACACATTTTTGCTTAAGCACGGAAGATGCCAAGAGACGTGCTAACTTGAAAATGTGCACAGAACCCCATTCCGACACACCTTTTTGCTTAAGCACGGAAGATGCTAAGAGACGTGCTAACTTGAAAATGTGCACAGAACCCCATTCCGACACACATTTTTGCTTCAGCACGGAAGATGCTAAGAGACGTGCTAACTTGAAAATGTGCACAGAACCCCACTCCGACACACATTTTTGCTTCCGCACGGAAGATGCTAAGAGACGTGCTAACTTGAAAATGTGGCCAAAACCCCCATTCCGACACACATTTTGTTCAGCACGGAAAGATCTAAGAGACGTGCTAACTTGAAAATGTGCACAGACACCCCATTCCGACACACATTTTTGCTTCACACGGAAGATGCTAAGAGACTTGCACTTGAAAATGTGCACAGAACCCCATTCCGACACACATTTTTGCTTCAGCACGGAAGATGCTAAGAGACGTGCTAACTTGAAAATGTGCACAGACCCCAATTCCGACACACATTTTTGCTTCAGCACGGAAGATGCTAAGAGACGTGCTAACTTGAAAATGTGCACAAAACCCCATTCCGACACACATTTTTGCTTCAGCACAGAATGCATGCTAAGAGACGTGCTAACTTGAAAATGTGCACAGAACCCCATTCCGACACACATTTTTGCTTCAGCACGGAAGATGCTAAGAGACGTGCTAACTTGAAAATGTGCACAAAACCCCATTCCGACACACATTTTTGCTTAGCACGGAAGATGCTAAGAGACGTGCTAACTTGAAAATGTGCACAGAACCCCATTCCGACACACATTTTTGCTTCAGCACGGAAGATGCAAGAGACTGCTAACGTGAAATGTGCACAGACCCATTCCGACAACCATTTTTTTTGCTTAGCACGGAAGATGCTAAAGAACGTGCTAACAAGAAATGTTGGCACAGAACCCCATCCGACACAACATTTTTGCTAAGCAACGGAAGATGCCAGATACGTGCTTAACTTGAAAACGTGCCGACCCATTCCGACACACATTTTTGCTTAAGCACGGAAGATGCTAAGAGACGTGCTAACTTGAAAATGTGCACAGAACCCCATTCCGACACACATTTTTGCTTCAGCACGGAAGATGCTAAGAGACGAGCTAACTTGAAAATGCGCACAGAACCCCATTCCGACACACATTTTTGCTTCAGCACGGAAGATGCTAAGAGATGTGCTAACTTGAAAATGTGCACAGAACCCCATTCCGACACACATTTTTGCGTAAGCACGGAAGATGCTAAGAGACGTGCTAACTTGAAAATGTGCACAGAACCCCATTCCGACACACATTTTTGCTTCAGCACGGAAGATGCTAAGAGACGTGCTAACTTGAAAATGTGCACGAAACCCCATTCCGACACACATTTTTGCTTCAGCACGGAAGATGCTAAGAGACGTGTTAACTTGACAATGTGCACAGAACCCCATTCCGGACACACATTTTTGCTTCAGCACGGAAGATGCTAAGAGACGTGCTAACTTGAAAATGTGCACAGAACCCCATTCCGACACACATTTTTGCTTCAGCAGGAAAGATGCTGAGACGTGCTAACTTGAAAATGTGCACAGAACCCCATTCCGACACACATTTTTGCTTCAGCACGGAAGATGCTAAGAGGGGGGACGTGCTAACTTGAAAATGTGCACAGAACCCCATTCCGACACACATTTTTGCTTCAGCACGGAAGATGCTAAGAGACGTGTTAACTTGAAAATGTGCACAGAACCCCATTCCGGACACACATTTTTGCTTCAGCACGGAAGATGCTAAGAGACGTGCTAACTTGAAAATGTGCACAGAACCCCATTCCGACACACATTTTTGCTTCAGCACGGAAGATGCTAAGAGACGTGCAACCTAGAAACTGTGCACAGAACCCCATCCGACACACATTTTTTGCTTCAGCACGGAAGGAGCTAAGAGACGTGCTAACTTGAAAATGTGCCACAGAACCCCATTCGACACACATTTTTGCTTAAGCACGGAAGATTGCAAGAGACGTGCTAACTTGAAAATGTGCACAGAACCCCATTCCGACACACATTTTTGCTTCAGCACGGAAGATGCTAAGAGACGTGTTAACTTGAAAATGTGCACAGAACCCCATTCCGACACACATTTTTGCTTCAGCACGGAAGATGCTAAGAGACGTGCTAACTTGAAAATGTTCACAAAACCCCATTCCGACACACATTTTTGCTTCAGCACGGAAGATGCTAAGAGACGTGCTAACTTGAAAAAATGTGCACAGAACCCCATTCCGACACACATTTTTGCTTCAGCACGGAAGATGCTAAGAGACGTGCTAACTTGAAAATGTGCACAGAACCCCATTCCGACACACATTTTTGCTTCAGCACGGAAGCTGCTAAGAGACGTGCTATCTTGAAAATGTGCACAGAACCCCATTCCGACACACATTTTTGCTTCAGCATGGAAGATGCTAAGAGACGTGTTAACTTGAAAATGTGCACAGAACCCCATTCCGACACACATTTTTGCTTCAGCACGGAAGATGCTAAGAGACGTGCTAACTTGAAAATGTGCACAGAACCCCATTCCGACACACATTTTTGCTTCAGCACGGAAGATGCTAAGAGACGTGCTAACTTGAAAATGTGCACAGAACTCATTCCGACACACATTTTTGGCTTCAGCACGGAAGATGCTAAGAGACGTGCTAACTTGAAAATGTGCACAGAACCCCATTCCGACACACATTTTGGCTTCAGCACGGAAGATGCTAAGAGACGTGCTAACTTGAAAATGTGCACAGAACCCCATTCCGACACACATTTTTGCTTCAGCACGGAAGATGCTAAGAGACGTGCTAACTTGAAAATGTGCACAGAACCCATTCCGACACACATTTTTGCTTAAGCACGGAAGATGCTAAGAGACGTGCTAACTTGAAAATGTGCACAGAACCCCATTCCGACACACATTTTTGCTTAAGCACGGAAGATGCTAAGAGACGTGCTAACTTGAAAATGTGCACAAAACCCATTCCGCCACACATTTTTGCTTCAGCACGGAAGATGCTAAGAGACGTGCTAACTTGAAAATGTGCACAGAACCCCATTCCGACACACATTTTTGCTTCAGCACGGAAGATGCTAAGAGAGTGCTAACTTGAAAATGTGCACAGAACCCCATTCCGACACACATTTTTGCTTAAGCACGGAAGATGCTAAGAGACGTGCTAACTTGAAAATGTGCACAGAACCCCATTCCGACACACATTTTTGCTTAAGCACGGAAGATGCCAAGAGACGTGCTAACTTGAAAATGTGCACAGAACCTCATTCCGACACACATTTTTGCTTCAGCACGGAAGATATCCCTCCATATAGCGGCTGGGACCCTCCCGAGGACCCTTCAATACATTTCCACAGGGGTTTTAATGTATTGGGGAGGTGGGGGGGGGTGAGTCAGTATCTCAGACTTTGAGGTTTGTCGTGGGAGCTTGAAGTTGTTATCAGCATCATCTTGCATCGACGGTGTGCTCAGCTTCTTTTCGCGGAAGCCCCCCAAGGCTGACTTAGTCGGTGAAACTTTTCTGCCAGCTCTCAGCTCGGGAGCGGAAAGCTCTGCTGAGAGACATCTCGAAGAAAACGCAAAAACGGCTGGGCCCCTTGAGCTACTGTTGGCGCTACGGCGCGGAAGCGTCCGCATACCTTGGCAGAGAACTCCCGGCTAGAGATGCCTTTAGATTTGCCTTCGATGTCCGTGGGCATGTACAGCTGCAAGAAGTAGTTCGGAGAGCTCTGCAGGAGGGTGGTCCACAAGGGCCTGGTCAAGGGTTTAGGGGTTTATGGAGTTTGGTTGGTTAGGGCCGTTTACGGATTTTGTTTTAATATATACAAGAAAAAGACATGCTGAAATTGAACCATGTGTGCGCATCTCCGCTCTGATTTCTCAGCGGTCGCACTCTCCCATCGTCCAGTGTCAGACTCTGACCAGTGACTTTTTGGAACATATTCGGTAGCAGACTCATATATTTGACGATGTTCTCGAGGCCTTGTTTGGTATTGCTGAACGACGACTCTGTAAAAACCTCGGCGTTGTCGGGTTTGTGGCCTTGCTCAGAAGCCGCCACTGCCAGGGTATCTGCTTTGATTGACTTGATTCCTGCCAGAGCCGCCGGCGAAAGTTGCATTAACAGCGCGGTTTGCACAGGCCGAGTCTCGAAATGCTGGCGGCATACCTCGAATAGCACAGTGGGCTTCTCGGGCTGGCTGTTGTGCGGCTGAATCACTACGGCGGGGGAGAGGACTGTTGTTTTGTACATCCCGTCCGTCTCGGGTTCTACAGCGGCGAAGAGCGATACGTGGAGGCACGATGTCTGTTGAGCTGGAAGCGTGCTTTCATGAGGCTTGTTGCCGGTGCCGCCTTTGCGGTTCACACTTCCACGGAAAACCCTCTCCACCAGCGCTAGATGGTTTCTCCCCAGCTGGTGCAAGCGAACCACTAATATCTGGTAGTCGCGCTCGAAAGGTTCCACTCCGCTTTTGAGGGCATTGCTGGGCCGGAAGCTTTCAGGAGCACAGAAGACAACATCATGGCCAGCCAAGCCCGCGAACTTGCAAGCCTCGTCCTGAGCAGCCTGGGCCACCAGTTTGGCAAAGCCCCACCAGGCAGCGGCCCGCCCCTGCCGGACCCCTCGCAACCCGAAGCTCCTCTGGGCTTCGGAGAGCTCCTTTTGCATCCTGTTCCACTCGGAGAGTGGACGCTTGCCCTCGCGGATCTGACTAGGCCTCAAGAAACCTTCGCCAAGCCTCGTCTCGCAGACCACCTTGAGCATGTCGGGAAGCAGCTTCCGTAACCTCAGCGGCTTGACGGTCTAGGGTATAGGGTTTTAGGGTTTAGGGCGTTTAGGGTACTGAGGTTTATAGGGCTTAAGGGCGTAGGGGTCCAGGGGCGTGGCCTCAGCAACATGCAGTCTTCGCTGTCAGGCTGTGGCGGAGCGTACTTGTCGAAGCCGCTCTTGGCCAGGATCTGCTTCAGGGTGCAAGGCTTCTCGTCGTCTGTCTCCTGATTCTGATCGACATCCGGCGTGGCTTGCGTAATGCTCTCTGTCTGTGCATCCTTGATTGACGCCTCGATACACTCCAATGTCTCGGCTTCCTTTTCCAGACAGGCCAATGTCTGGGCAATGTCAGCACCCTGATCGACCTCCACCTCGGTGACGTCAGGCACCTCATCTGCAGCATCGGATCCATTCTCGGAGCAATCATCTTCCACGCCCGTCGTTTTGAGCTTGGTGCCAACCATCGCCCTCCCAGTCACTTGCCACCAAGTCTCCAGGTCTGTCGCATAGCTCTGCCAATCGCGGCCCACACTGACCACGGCCTTGAACTGGCAGACCGTTTCAAAGGCCTGGCGACTGATGGCTTCCACCTCGGCATCGCTCATTGCAGACCACTCGCTGATCTTCTTCTTGTCTGGTGCAGACAGCTTCCTAACAAAACATGGACTGTGAAGTAAGAGCTGAAGGGTCGCAGGAATCACAACAGCAACGACAGCAACAACAACAACAACAACAAAAACAACCGTCTGTCTGGTGCAGGCAGCTTCCTAACAAGACATGGATTCAAAACAGCAACATCTACAGCTGCCTAACAAGACATGGGTTCAAGACAGCAACATCTACAACCCTGAAGTCCTCGACTGCTGAATGTGTAGCCGCTGGGTTGACAAGATAGCAGATCGGATAGTTGGTAAACGATGAAGGATGCCACCCTTTGTGCGCCCGAAGTGGTGCTCGCAGGTGTCTTCCATTGTGGCACTCGGCCTGAAAGGCGTTGATTTCGGCCAATTGAACATTCTTTCCAGGAGGTGTCCGCAGGTTGCGAGTTGGTTGGCGATGGTGATGCTGTGATAGAACTGGTCAGGTTTGGCCGCAGCATCCTTGATGTCCAAGAGAAGCAGGAAGTACCCACAGAGTGAGTTTTCCAGAAGAGCTTGTGGCGTGAACCGATGAGAGGACAGCCAGCAGCCCGTCGTCAGCGCGATGCAATACATGGCCATGCCGATGCCCAGCGAATCCCACTGAGACAAGTCCAGAAGAGATGGACAAAGGAGCCAAGCGGCTTCCACATCTGACTGGGAATCATTCCCCCGGAAGCTGGCCGTGGGGAGGCCACGCAGCAGAAGACTCTGGTGGCATACACGCAAGCCCTGATTGTACAATGTTCTGGTCTTGGCTCTCCAAGCTCGGGTAAGGCATTTCTGAGTGTGCGCGGCGTCGTTGTGACCAAAGATAACATGAGTCCTGAAGGTGAGACTCTTGAATCTGTAGCAGGGCACCGAGCAGGAACGCCGCAGAGGAGCACACTCCTCGAAGAAGGGTATGCCCCGGACATCGTCTGCACTCAGCTGGCCTAAAAACAGCGCGTTGAAGCGAGTCTGCGACGGGTGGTTATCGCAGGACTGGGAAATCGGCGGAATGCCGCCGGCCGCGGCTGTGACGGATTGCCAGACTGAGCCTGTCAAGGCCATCACCGACTGTGTGTTGACCGAGCTTTGCCGTTTCGGAGCCATGCATACATCAAACGGCTCTTTGCGAGTCGACGCCCTTTTGAGAAGGTAGGAGACGCACGTTTGGCATAGTTGTGTCTTCAGCAGGGTTCCCGGGCTGTGTTGGCTGGCAGGGAGCACAGCCCGGTCATCAGCACCACCCACGTAGGCCATACCAATTGGATCGGGGAATGCCTGCAGATTGTACTGTGGCCAGTACGTTGTCTCATCAAAGGCAATCATATAATCACGGGTTTCCTGGCATTGCTGGCCGAAGATAGATAGCACAAGCCGAGCGTTCTTCTCAAGCTGCGAGATGCCACCGGCCACCGGAGAGGACGTTGCAGGGGAGAAGAAGAGAGGGAGATGATCCTGCCACACATCGACTCCTTTCTGCTGCGGGGCAATCATACCGAACATCTTCATCAGTGACTCTTGACGTGTGCAACTGGAAAGAGCGAAGCCGACCTCGGCGATAGCAGACGGCTCGATACCTGGAAGAGAGGACGTGCAGACACGGCTTTTGCCCTGGCTCACCTTCTCGGCTTTGTGCAGAATTCCCGTCACCATCGCCCGTGCCACTGCATTCCCATCTAATGCTCCAGACAGGATTTGCTGACACAGACGTGCATCGTTGCCTTGCGATGCCTTGACGGACTTGGCCCTGAGCAAGATGTCGACATAATCCAAGGCCTGCCCCGTTGACGACTTGTCCAGCTGTGGCTTTGCGATCTGTCGTGGCAACCAATCGAAGTGCGTGATCATAAAGCGCTGCATTGCCTGGTTGCGGAGGGAGTTGGGGATCTTCACCAGCAGATTCTGGAGCGCATCATAGAGGTCGGCGTACCGCATGTCTCTCAGGGACTCCATCTCCGTGGGATGGAATTTTTGCCAGCTGGCCTCTGTCATGGACTCCATTAGCCTCGAGATCTCCACGTCGTTCTCCAAGAAGATTGCCGCAACGAACTTGGCCATATCGATACGGTAGGCCCATGTGGCCACTTTGCTACAGAAGTCTGCTGTCCTGCAGAGTCCCATACATGACCGACAGGCACTGCAGCCAGGCGCCACAGTCTGCTTCTGCTTCGTGCACTTCGCAGAACGCACAACGACAATGCCATCCTCTCCCACGATGCACTTCGCCTGGTACTGCTGCATATGCCAAGGGCAATCATGCTGAGCCCACAAGAGGAAGCACTGGGCTACATCATGCGCGAAGGTCCTCTCCACTGGATTGCAATGCTCCAGCCGCAGGCCCTCGCACTGAGGTCGCTGCTGCTGCCGCTGAGCCTCCCAATGCAGAGACTGTGCCTCATGTTGCAGGACAAAGTAGATGGTGTTTGGTCGCATGGCATGGAACTTCTCCTTGCAGAGCTCGCACTGCAGCTGGATCTTATGCCCTCCGAATGAGGTGTACTGCTCGGGTCGTCGAACCTTCAACCATTCCCAGAGGTTCTCGTGCAGAGGCACTGGGCCGCCGGACTTGGGACGGCGACCCTTCTTGATAGCAAGCATGCCTTCCTCCTCACGAAGCCGCTGGAATCTCTCCTGAAAAGCCTTCGTGGCTGCAGACACGCCCGGCGCCTCCGCAGCAACAATGTCAGTGATCTCCGCAACCCCAGTGCCCGTGTCCTCATCCGCAGCTGGCTCCTGCTTCGTGCGAGCCTGCCTTCGGAGCTCTGTGCAGATGGGGCATTCCACCTCCTTGCCAAGGGACACGGCTCGACAGAAGTCCTTCCAATGGTTCTTTGGCATGACGAACTTATGCTTCGGGCCGAAGACGTTGTGGTAGTCGATACCCAAAACATCCAGTTCGCTCCTGCCCGCCAACCGCTCCTGTTTCTGGGCTTTGCGGACTCGTCTGCTGGGCAGCTTGGGCGCAGCGGCCGGCTCGTTGTCATCGTCCACCAGAACCAGTTGCCGAGGTTGAGGGTCCGAAGGCTCCAGTTTGACCGGAAGAGGCTGTGACGACGGTTCGACCTTGACAGGCCTGCGAGGTGCATTGTCTTTTTGTGCCGTTTCGGGCGTGGCTTTGGGTTTCGGTGGTGGAGTGACTGGTTGCTCGAGCGAGATGATCTGCGTCCCCATGGCCCGAGCAAAGACCTCCTGGCCTACCACGGCTGACGGCGCAGCCTCTGTCTTGACGGACAGCTGTGCGCTGACCCTTGCGCCGGCGTTCTCGGTTAGGCAACCACGAAGAGCAGCCACAGATGGAGCAGCACAGCACTGCTGCGACCAGGGACGCGAAAGGACCCACAAGCTCGCGGCCGCGTTGGCCTTGTACATAGCATCCGGTCGTGTAGTGAGGTGATCCAGAAGCTCGGCACCTGAAGAGGCAAGGGTGGTAGCGGACGTGCTAAGGTCCTGAAGGTCATAGCAGTGCGAGTCGTAATGCACGATGGGGCAGTCGGAGTGCGTACAGCAGAAGATCGTGGACGCCTTCTCCATGGAGAGTAGAAGAAAGCACATCAACGCTCCGGACTGAGCAGTCCTAAACCTGTCTACATGCGTCAAGGCATCGAACAGCACTGTTCCCTGGCACAGTTCGCGCAGATGGCACTGCTGAAGCATCTGCCGGATCTCGTGGAAGCGGGAGTCTTCTTTCAGAACGCCGTCAGTTAGTTGATGCAAAACTTCCGATGGTGTGCAATATTTGTCAGCTTCGGTCCACAGGCTGCCTAACACTTGCTTCAGACCTGGCACAGTGGCTTGGTTGTAGATCCCCGCCAACTCAGCGCCTCGCCGAAGCCTGCACCACACTCGCTCGTCGCCCGAGGACGATAGCCAGTGACGTAGGAAATCCTGAATGTATTGGATGTGTGGGTCAAGGTATTGGCAGGGTCTGGGAATGTATTGCAACGGTTCCGTGCTGAATTTGCCCAGGAGCGCTAGGTCTGGCATCCTCCTGAGATAAATAGCCGCGGCAGATGTCCAAGCAAATCCAGAGGCAAGCTCTGGAATGGTCCTCTGACCCTATCAGAGCCAGCCACTCATTGTTCTGATTGCAGCAGTGTCTGCGAGCACGGGGAAGAATCGCCTGACGCGAATGTATTGACAGGGTCCCCTTAAGTATTGGCACGGTCAGCACGTGGTCGGGCTCTAGAAACGTAGAGTCATAACCAACATTAACCAACCGAGGTTAGATCCTGCTAAGCTGCTGCGACTGCACACAGCTAGACCCGGACCCCTGCTCGGAATGCGCACACTGCCAGACCCCTCCAATACATTCCAGGACCCTCTAGAGACATTATTTCGTGGAGCTTTCCTCCAGCTAGATCCCGGGACTGCACATAGCCAGGCCTGGACCCTTGCTAGGAATGCGCACACTGCCAGACCCCTCCAATACATTCCAGGACCCTGTAGATACATTAGTTCGTGGAGCTTTCCGGCCTGGATGCAGCTCCAACTCTTCTTCGCGACGTGGCTTGCAATGTCACTGTAGGAGGAAGACCAAAGAGCTCCATAGGCATCCTGCGATCCGAGGAACAAACAGCAAATCAGGATTGCTTTGAAGGTTAGAGCTGGAACATGTGGGTGTTCTGATTGCAGGCCTCGGGTATCAGGCGTGCCCTCTCTTCTGCAGGAACGGCTCGGAAGTTCTCCACCCCCCCAGCTTTCAGCGTGCCGCCAATCTCTTGAAGGCACAGGAACCAAAATGGCTCCTGTTGCTCCCAGGGCAACCTGCGAGCGACAGTGCACTGGCAACCGCGCTCCCAACATCTCCCAACCCTCCGCCTGCCACAAATACATGGATCCGTCTGCAACTGAGCTCCGGAACCTAAGCCCCTGGAATCCCTTGAAACCGACTGTGTAAGCTCACAAGACTCGGAAGCTCAGAAGACCCAAGGCGATTTCGTCACGGCACGCATAGAGGGCCAGATGGCCAAAGGGCATGCTTTCGTAGTCGTTGTAGACATTGTGCGGCATGCGTGCGACCCCCACTCCCAAGATTGGATCGCCCCAGTGGTTCGCGAGGCAAGCAGGCAACTGCGTGGCCTTCGTGTGGCAAACTCTGCAAGTACTAGAGATACACGTCCTATCACCCAATCTGCGTGGTGCAGGCCAGGCAGGCAAACGCAGGCAAAACCCGCGCCTCTGGCTTCACCCCTGCTTCTAGACCTTTCGGCGGGTCCTCCCAGCAGGTTTAGGGTCTTCTCCAAACTCCAGGGTTCTAGGGTGCAGGGTTACGGGTTTAGGGTTGAGGGCGTCACGGTCTTAGGACTTGTGTCGGATAAGCGTAAACTTCCCGGGTTGCGATTGCACAAGCCTCCTCTGCATCTCGACTTTCTTGTCTTGGCTCCTGCCGGCGCACACCCGAAGCCCTGCAACCCCGACGCCCCTATCACACCCCAAACCCTATACACCCGACCTCCTCTGCATCTCGACTTTCTTGTCTTGGCTCCTGCTGGCGCACACCCGAAGCCCTGCAACCCCGACGCCCCTAACACCCATACCCCAAACCCTCTACACCCGACCTCCTCGGCATCTCGACTTTCTTGTCTTGGCTCCTGCTGGCGCACACCCGAAGCCCTGCAACCCCGACGCCCCTAACACCCATACCCCAAACCCTCTACACCCGACCTCCTCGGCATCTCGACTTTCTTGTCTTGGCTCCTGCCGCACGCAAGCCCCACAGCCGCACACACCACCCACCCTCCCAAGAACTCCAGAACCTAAAAAATGGGCACCGACCGCAGGGCCTCCATCCTTCTTCTTGGACGGGTTAGAAACGACACCAGGAACTCTCGAAACAAAACCCCCAAACCGCACAAGCCTTGGTGGTCGGCTATGCTTCCTTTCTCCGCTCCTGGCCAAAAGTGGTTCGGAGGCGGGGGGGGGGGGGGGGGGGGGGGGGGGGGGGGGGGGGGGGGGGGGGGGGGGGGGGGGGGGGGGGGGGGGGGGGGAGACAGAAAAGGGGGTTTTGGGGCTTTGGTGAGGGTTTGGGGGGGTTTTGGGGGCTTTGGTGAGGGTTTGGGGTTTCCGGCCCAGTCCCACCCAACCCCCCCTCCCTGGCCGAATTTTGGGGGGGTTGGGTGGCCTCATTTTTCTTGTTATGGCTTCTTCGCGGCAGGACGGAAAACGAGTAAAAAGCAAACCAACAGTCCTGTAACTTTGGTAACCTGCTGCACCCTAGAACCTTCTAGCCTATGAGCCCTTAAGCACCAGGCCTCCATCGTCTTTTCCGCTTCCTCTCGCGACTCCTGCTGGCAAACACCCGAAGCCCGAAATCGCCCTGAAACCCAAACCAAGAAACCCCGACACCCCCCAACACCCATACCCTCAACCCTTAAGACCTGTACACCCTACAACCTTACAGAGAAGCCTAGAACCCTAAAGCCGAGAGCCCTTAAGCGCAAGGCCAGCCTCCATCGTGTCCTTTGCTTCCTCTCTCGGTTCCTGCCAACAAACACGCGAAGCCCGAAACCTTCATTAACACCAAACCGCTAAACCCCTACGTTTTGTATTCATCAACAGCCATCGTCCCGCACGCCTTACTGGACCAGATCAAAAAGACATACCCCAAAGTATTTGTACTCAATACTTCCCACAGCAATATATTCATTCCAATATATACGAAGTATATCATATAGTTTATGAAATATCAATCCGGTCTTCGACGCATCACTCGGACCCCTCCTTCTTTTGCCATGTACCCTAAGACCCTAGACAGAACCCTATAGAACCCGGAACCCTGGAGTCTACAGCCCTCCATCTCGAGGCCTCTGTCGTCTGCTCTGCTTCCACTACCTCTCTCGGCTCCTGCCGGCGGCACACACTCGAATCCCCGGGCCGCCCTAAATCCGGAGCGTAAAACACCCACACCGCTAACACCTATACCACAAGCCCCTCTAAACCCTATACATCTCACAACCCTCAAGAGCACCCTAAAGGCCCTAGAACATCCTAGAACCCTAAAGCCTGGAGCCCTCAAGCACAGGCACGGGGCCTCCATCGTTTGCTTTGCTTCCTCTCTCGCCTCCTGCCGGCATTCGCCCGAAGCCGGAAACCGCCCTAAACCCCAAAACGCGAAACCCCGACACCCCTCACACCTGTACCCTAAACCCCGAATCCCATACCGCATACCAATTCTGGAGCCCCAACCCCCGCTCATGCGTACGATGCCACCCCCCCCTAATCCCCCCCCTCATCCTCAGCAGGAGCCACCTTTTGAAGGTCAAACAGCAACACGACACTTGACCCACAAAACCGTGCCCTCAACACGAAGCCCAACTGAATCAACAAGGCTCTGACCGACCTCTAACCTTGATTTCGACCGAATTCTTCTTGGACGAGTATACTTACGAGACAATTCTCCTCAACCACAGGCCTAGCACCCTGAGACCCGGAAATGCGGAAATAGCCCCCAAGCTTGGAACCGTACTGCCACAAAGCAAAAGGAGAGTCCAAAGAACCTTCGCGCCGCTGCCCATCTCGACATCTTTGCTTTCCGTCGCCTGCAAGCCAGGGTTCTGCATTGCTTGCCTGGTCTCCAGCTGTGGCAGGACAGCGGCTTCGGAGCTCTCTCGTTGTTTTTCAGTTCAGAAGATTTCAGAAGCTCGCGGCTCTAAAGGTTCGCGAACGCCATGCCGACACAGCTGCATGGAAGCTGATCAGAGACACGAGCATGCAACACGTGTGATCATGTGTGTGTGTGTGTGTGTGTGTGCGTCTACAAACAGTGGCACAGATCAGCCTCCACTGGAAAACGACTCCAGAGCGCTGTTGATTCCAGGCGATTCCGGGCACAAAAATGTGCAATTAATTAACCTTCATAGGTTGGAAATGCATCATCGTCATAATCATAGTCACGGTAGTAGCAGTCACCGCCATGGTCGTCCTGCAATCGCAGCGGCTAGGATATCATCAGCCCGCCCGATGCAATGCATTTAGCTTCTGAAGTGTCTGGGCACCCTGGCTCGATAAGGAGATCTGGACCGAGCCTGAGATAACTGCCGCACCGAATCGCACAACGACAAGGCATGGCAAGGTCTGGGCACACGACTCGTTCCCTAGACCCGCTCGAGTTGCTCGCTCCTCCAGCAGCCTCATAACAAACACGGCCAATCAGTCTATCCCCCAAGTTCTCTCAGCTGGGTCTCTGACAGAAGAAGGTCGTCGCATCGGTGTGCGGGAAGCGTTCTGGCCAAGTCATGGCGGTTGCATGAGGTTTACTGCATTCAGCTTTTCCCGCCTGCCGGGATCTGGCAAATGCTTCCTAGGCGGCTGCTGGCAGTTGATTTCCGACCTATGTACTGGCGAACTGGGTTTCGGACGAATGCCTCCGGAGGCGTGCACGGAGCGACAGGGCCCTCAACAAACACAATATGGCACGTCCGTCTCATGCGACTGCTGCTCCCGCCTCGTACAAGTGCGCCTGCCAAGCAGAGATTCCAAAGTTGGCCCACGATGCAAACCTTTACGGAAACACAAAGGCGGGATGACCCCCCAGGGAGTCGGCGAGTCTGGCTGAGGCAGATCCTGCAGACGTCACATAAACATGCCCCCTTCCAAAACAAACAGGGTTCAGCTCAGGCTCTCGCCATCGGCGGCGTGCGGAGCCCAGGCGGCGTCCGTGGGGATCCAGGTGACACGCGGGGGCTACGGCTGCGGCCCAG
>CAJNDT010004486.1:0-14425 GCA_905221615.1 Symbiodinium sp. CCMP2592
GCGATGAGAGCCCCTGCAGATGCAAGATGAGCCTCCTATATCACTGGTAAGGGGTGCCTCCAAAGACCTTCACGCTTCATCATACCATCATACTTTCCCGCACATGCATTGATTCATCACGTCACAGCCAAGGTATACCACCTTGGAATGCAATTTGGCTGCAATCAGACTTCATGTACATGTCCGCAGCCAAGGTACAGCTTGGGTCGCATCTTGACAGCAACTAGACAAGGCCATATTTGCTTTATTTTTACGTTGATTCCCTTCCAATGCCAAGGTACAACTACGCGAGGACCTCCGGAGTCCAGTTGAAAAGCCCGCCCACCACCTGACAATCTGTATCCTCGTCCATTTTACGAAGGAAATCGGCTTGGAGAGCTTGCGAATCACTTGACAAGCCTCACCACCGTCCAGTTTATGAAGGAAACCGGCTTGGGAGCCCGCGAACCACCTGGCAATCTTTATTCCCGTCCATTTTATGAAGGAAATCCATTTGGCAAGCTCCCTCTTTGTTCCAGGTAGAGACATACCGTATTTCAGCCGAAATACAGCTGGGGATGTTTCACAAGGAAGGCAACAGCCGCAGGTGTGAAAACAAGCTCGGCCGGAGCATCGTTCACGAATATTTCTAGGTGTGGAGGTCGAAGCATGTAGCTTCCAGTCTTGCAAATGCTACTTGAGCATTGCATCCTGTGTTCCGCAGCAGTATCTTGCAGCTTCAAAGTTTGCATTTCCTTTCCTTCAGAGCACCCACAAGATGGACGGCCGCCGTCTGGAGTGGAGCCGGTGTGTGGAAGGCGGTCCTGGCTCGTGGTCATTGATTGACTCGGACGGCGCGGCCTTTACCACTGAAGCAGCTCCTCGATGGCATCTGCTCTTCTTTTCCACCGATCCCGTGGAGAGGCTGCAGTGCCGATTCGTCCGATGGCATCCAGCAGATGCCCAGGTTGCTGTGTTCGAAGCTGAAGAGCTGGACCATGATGCTTGGATCAGTTATCCCGCCGGCGAGGTCTACGTCTGTGAAGTGCCCTCACCCTTGGTCGTCACCTGCAGCTTGACGCCTGTCCCGCAAAATGCTGTTGACGCAGTGTTCACCACGGTGGCCGGCGGGGAGCTGCTACGAGTCACCGGCATGTCAAACCCGGAAATGAAAGAGCTTGCTACATCCGCTGCCCTAGCAGCTGCAGCCCAAGGCCGTCTGCGGAGCCGCAACCAAGCAGTGTGCACGGCGTTAGACGGGCAAATGGTCACCGTGGTCCTTTCCCATGACATGTGGGACATGCTGACAGCGCAGAGCTAGAAAAGAGTCTTTTGTTTCATTCAATCAACCTATGCCGTGCACCGGCCGTGACGGAGCATCGCGGCTGGCAGCCACAGCAGCAGAAGAAAAAAAAAGATGAAGGCATTTGCCACTTGCGCGACAGAGACCATGGTGGCACAGCTCATGAAGTCAGCAATCCTGCCACTGCCTGTTGAACTCGGTGATTAAGCTTTCGATTCATGGCAGGCGTTGAGGCTCAGCTTTTGTTGCACAGATCTTTAGCTTCGCATTTTGCGACCATGGCACGCTGTCAGCGTTGCGGAGTGGGCGCGCGCAGCGGCCGAGGACAGGGCTGGTGCAGCGACCCGCAATGCGGGCAAGATGAGGCTTGGTGCCAGTCTTGTCTTGTAAAGAGCAGTCGTCAGCAAGATGCCAGCTGTTCACTGCAGGCAGAAAGGGCACTGTCGCAGGAGGCCCGGAGCCCGTCCTATGCAAGGAGCGGGCAATTACAGCAGCTCCATCTTGACAGGAACGCCCTCGGGGACTGCACCTGGACAGGGCGTGGTGCCCGCAACTCAGCGCCCGACAGCTTGAGCCTCGCCACCAGCCTGTCCCTGCACATCATCAGGCTCTTCCTATTCCTCGGGCAAACCCACACGACTCCTGCAAAAGCTTCTGTGTGGTTACAGGCGCTGCTCTCAGGTAAGAACACCTTCGTCAGCGTTTCATGTGCCCATTTACGAGAACTTGAAGCAGGCTGCGAGACCCACCAAGTTCAGAGCAGAACAAGGCCACTGCCTTCCTTCCTGGCCCAAGCCTCAAGAAGCCCTGCGCCTCTTTACATCACGGGCACGTACTTGCTGGAAGGTCCGCCCCCCGAGCACGCAGATGCCCCAAACTCGGGAGATAGTGGCTGCTGACAGGCATGTACCACACCGGCCGTCCAGCGATCAAACATCGAAACCTGCCTGAGGTCCCCTTCAGCCTGGCGTACATGGTCTCCCGTCGCTAGCTCAAGTATCAACGGCTCCAGCACCTGCCACGCACTGAACACAAGCCTCTTCAGTTTCCCATCCAGAGGTCCTTTCATTGGCACCGCGTGGACGCTGAGCAACAAGCAGCGAAACAGATTGCAACACGCCGGGGCCCAAGTTGCCTCATGACAAGTCAAGCTAGGCGCGGAATTCTCCCTGCGAAGCAAACGCCAGAGCAGCGTGGCGTAGCTGCTCTGGTGCGCGCGCAGGCCCTTTGCGGCAACACCTCCGCCTCCAGCACGCGAAAGGCCGGAGATCCCAGCAAACGCCAGCCTGTCGTCTTCGTCACACCGACCGTGCGGTACTGAGGTGTGTCAGCGGTGTGGCGTGGGAACCAGAAGCGGCCGAGGACGAGGGTGGTGCAGTGATCCTCAGTGCCGCAAAGCAGAAAAGGAGGAGCGTGAAGCAGAGGAGAGGGCCAAGAAAACAGCTCGGCAGCAACAGCGCTGTGCGAAGGGGGCCGGAAGCCGTGGACCCAAGCCTAGGGAGGACAGCTATCGAGCACAGAGGCGCGAACTTCAAGCTGAACGTGCTGATGAAGGAGTGGGTGCTCGTGGGCCCAAGCCCGCGGAGAACAGCTATCGAGCACAGAGGCGCGAACTTCAAGCTGAACGTGCTGATGAAGCTGAAGGAGTGGGTGCTCGTGGGCCCAAGCCCGCGGAGGACAGTCGTCGAGCACGGAGGCGCGAACTTCAAGCTGAACGCGCTGATGAAGCTGAAGGAGTGGGTGCTCGTGGGCCCAAGCCCGCGGAGGACAGTCGTCGAGCACGGAGGCGCGAACTTCAAGCTGAACGCGCTGATGAAGGAGTGGGCAGTCGCGGGCCCAAGCCAATTGCCACGGAGGTACAGCAGCAGGGCTACCCATTCCCAGACGAAGATGTGCTGACGTCGGAAAAGGTGGAGGCCAACTACCTGGCATTCACACGGAGCTGGGGCCGCTTTGGCCTGTCCAGGGTGTGCGAGTCGTGCCGCACCTTCACAACCGGCAAACACTGCAGACCAGCAAAGGAGACAGGCAGGATGCTCTGCAAGAATTGCCGAGAAAAGACCACCAAGATCATCTTGCCGCCTCCGCCGGCAATCCCCGAAGCGCTCCAGTGCCTGCAGCCCATCGAGCAGCACCTTCTCGCCATGGCCCGGATTTCCCAAGTCCTGCTCGACAAGCTTCCCGCAGGCGGCCCGAGCGCACAGTGGGGCCGCATGTATGCAGTGCTGATGGACGAACCATGCATCTGCAACGTTTTGGAGGGAGCAACGATCGAGGATGACGGCACAGTCTCGGTGGAGGGCATCCACGGCGCGACCACTTCGCCAGCGCGCCTGGACAGCTTGTTTGCAGGTCTGCAGGAGCTCAAGGCCCACCACCGCCTGTATCGGGAAAGCGCTGCCGTGGACGAGGCCTTGGCAAGAATGGCCACGATCCTAGCTAACAGGGGGCTTCCATCCACAACTGCAGCGGTGCGTGCAGACCCCGAAGCCTGCCGAGGGCGCCAAACGGGGGAGTCCGGTGGCTCACACTCCCCGGCCTCGGCGGCGGAAGCATTGCACTCCGAAGATGAGGAAGCGCAGGAAGAAGATTTGGAGATGACGTACATGATCCCCAAAGAGTTCAGAGCTCCCAGAGCCGAAACACAAGATCTGCAAAGGACCCGGCGCATCGCAGAGCTCAGCGACGACATGGACGTCAAGTTCTTCCCGCACCTCTTTCCCACCGGTGAAGGCGGATGGAAGGAAGAGTACGGCAGCTTCTCCCAATACGCCCGCAAGCGGCTGCTGGGCCCCGATCCGCGCTTCGAGGCGTCCGCTGGGTATATCATGTGGCTATTGGAAATGCACCTCAAGAAGCGTCTTTCGGGCAACGTGAACGTCAGGATCGGCGGCCAGCAGGGTTCCAGCAAAAGCAACAGGCACCGGGGCGGCAAGGGGCAGGTCTTCGCGGCCCTCCGGGACATCCCTGGAACAAGCTCGTATGTGTATGCCAAGAGAGGCGTCGCAATCAACATGTACGAGCAGCTTGGCACACCCAACTTCTTCATGACCCTCACCTGCCACGCCCGGCAGCCCGACATCCTCCTCGCCGTCATCATGGCACGGCTGCTGCGCCTGCGACCAGAAAGTCCGCCGAAAGAGACCGAATACCAAGCCGCACAAATCTTGCACTGCTACCAGGCCGACGAAGACTTCACCTGGGACGGTTTGTCACCGAACCAGCTCTGCAATCAGCACCCGGCAGTTGTGGCGAGACAATTCATGCACCAGGTGACTCAGCTGATGTATTGGCTCTCTGCCGAGCGCGAAACCAAGAGTCACCTTGACGAAGACGTGGATGTGGAGGACGAGCCTGCCAGAGGAACGCCTGGAGAGGAGGACGACTTTGTTCAGGCACCAGCTACGGATGCGGCGGGCAGACACCGCCGAGTCTTCAAGGACCGGCCGCCCTTCAGAGTGCTCGACTACATCATCCGCATCGAGTGGCAAAAGAGGGGCTACCCGCATGCTCACATCCTCCTGTGGACGGTGGAGATAGAGACCAGCAAGGAACGCAAGGAACAGGAGAAAGCGCCCGAAGCGGAAGCCAAGCCCGACTGGTCAGACGAAGAAGCCATGGAGACCTTCATGCCAACCTGCGCTGAGGACTTGTGCGACAAGCATATCTGCACCAAATCGGCGTTTACGTGGAGGCAATCGACGAAAGTCCGGCCCAGGGATCTAGAAGTGAACGCGAAGCTGGCCGAGCTGCTGGTGCACAAGCACACCAAGTATTGCGGTATCAAGACGCACGGCGCTTGCCGCTTCGGCTTTCCCCACCCGCCCGAGGAGAAGACCAGGCGCCGCACCTCCCAGGAGAAGTACGCAAACAGCCGCTGGAAAAGCAGCTTGGCGGTGAGGCGTGCCCAGTCCGACACCATGATGGGACAGTACAATATAAAGATCCTGCGACGCTGGCGGGCTAGCATGGACCTCCAAGTCATCTGCGAGCTCACCAGTGCTAGCCGATACATCCTCGGCTATGCCATGAAGTCGGAGCAGGACCGGGAGGCGCAGCGGAGGGTGGAGAAGATCGTTGCCAACCTCGCCCAGAGCAGCACCAACGACGCCGGCCTCAACAACCAGCAGGTCTACAAAGCCGCCCACGCCGCACTGCAGGGCCGAACTACGTCCACCTTCGAAGCCTGCCACCTGCTACTGGGCTATTCTGTGGTCGAGTTTTCGAGGGACAACGAGTGGATACAGGTGGGCCCTCCCGAAACCTGGACCCTGTCGGTGCCCAAGAACCAGGAGAGCGCAGCCTTGCACGCCCCAGAAAAATACCGCCGCGACAAGCTGGACCGGGACCAGTACATGCCCGTGGCACAGAAGCGGTACAGGGAGATGCAGCTGGCTTTCGGGGAGCAGGAGGTGGAGCTGCCGGTGGAAGGTGGCAGAACCACATGGTGCAAATTCGCGGACATGATCTTCCTGGACTTCTGCGCGGGCTTCAAATTCGTCGGGGTGGAATGTCCGGTCGCCCGAAAGCGACCAGCCATCGTCGCTTACCAAAACTTCAGTCCTGACCTTGAACCGGAAGCTTTCTACTTCTCCAAGCTCCTGCTGCATGTTGTCTGGGCGAAGCCCGGAGACTGGCTACGCAACGAGGACGGCGGTAGCCACGCAGCAGCCTTCCAGCGCATTGCTCGCGATATGGACGGGCATCCGGACTTCCTCCGGTCCAAATGCTTCCCGCAGATGGACGGTACCGTCAATGCCGCCCGAAAGATGCAGGCCGTCCAGGCGGCCATGTACATGAAGGCCAAAATGCATCCGGCTCACGCGCGGGACGGATGGGCCAATAGCAAGGTTGCCCAGGACAACTACGAGGACTCCCTTAAGATCATGGAAGCCTTAAAGGAGCGGCACGGGGACGACATCGACTTTTTGGCACCAGACCACGTGCCGACAGGCGCTGCCGGCGACGCCTTCGCGCCAGTGGACGGCGGCGAGGAGGCCTTCGAGATGCTCACGACCGAAAGCCCAAGCCCGGAGACGCAGCACCAGCGCCGAGCCATGGAGTACATCATACAGTATGCCCTGAACCGGCCCAACACCAAGGACACCAACAACAGCGAGCGCCTTCGCATGCTACTGCATGGGCCGGGCGGCTCGGGCAAGTCCGTGGTGGTGCGCGCCGCAGCCCACATGCTCAGACAGGGCGGCACAGGCACCATCATCGCAGCGCCGACTGGGGTGGCGGCCTGGAACCTGAATGGCATCACACTCCACGCCTGCGCCTTGCTGCCGGTGGTCAATAGAAGCTACGGCAAGGCTTGCGACCTGCCGCTTCCAAGCGGTCCGCAGCTGGCAAGCCTGCAGAGCATCTGGAAACTGGTTTCGGTGCTCTTCATCGACGAAATGAGCTTCATTTCTTCCTGGCTCCTGGAACGTCTCGACCAGCATCTCCGTCTGGCGAGAGATATGCCGCAGGTTTGCTTTGGAGGCGTGCATGTGGTCTTGTCGGGCGACCTCTTTCAGCTGCCACCACCCGGGGGCCTCCCGTCCTTCCACAGCTACCTGTGGAACATGTTTGAGCTGTGCGAGCTCGAGGGCAACCAACGAGCGGCGAAGGACCCGAGGTGGGCAGCACTCCTGGCCCGCGTGCGGATAGGGAAGTGGACGGAGGAGGACATCCAAGAGCTGTGCGGCATGGTGGTGACGAAGAAGGGCGGCAAGCAGCCTGCTCCCAAGGCAGTGCACCTGTATCCCACCCGCCAGGCGGTCAGGCAAAGCAACCGGCAGTACATGGAAGACCACATCCACAGGACCAAGACTCGTCTGTACGAGTGCCCTGCCGTGGATACCAGCCTCAGCACCGGGGCGCCACTATCCACGGAGGCAGCGTGGGCCGAAGAGGAGAACACCGGAGGATTGGCGGCGCTGCTTGAGCTTGCGGTCGGCGTCCGTGTCATGCTCAAACGCAACCTGGACGTACAGGACGGCTTGGTCAACGGGGCCTGTGGCTTCGTCGAGGAGATTGAAGCGGACGAGGAAACGGGCGAGGTCGACAACGTCTGGGTCACCTTCGAGAAGAACGCCGGCGCCAAGTGGCTGGCAGAGAATCAGTGCGACCACGTTGCGATTTCCCGCATGTCGGTAACCTTTTTCGACAAAGATGGCAAGAAAGCATCCAGGCTGCAGTTCCCGCTCGTCCTCGCCAAGGCCACCACCATCCACAAAAGCCAAGCGGCCACCTTGCACGACGGCGCCCACTCGCGCCTGGATGCAACATGCAAACAGCCAGGTCAGGCTTATGTGGCTCTGAGCCGATGCCCAAGACAATCCCTCTGCACCTTGGAGCTCTTCAACCCCAAGGCGCTTTGCTTTAACGAGCACGCCGACTGGGCACTGACCACATTGAAACTCCAGCAGGCCGAAAGAGAGGGATCTCCGTTGTGGAACCAACTCTTCAGGCCCCCTGACAGCAAGGATTTCTACAAGGCCCGCCTGGCCCAGATGGGCGCCCCAGATTGGGCCGCGATGAAGAAGGGCTTGGAAGAGTCGGCGCTGCCTTGGTGCTGTCCGCAATGTGGCAAGGAAGTCCCTGACAACAAGGCCGACATCAAGCAACACCAGAAGCATTGCACAGCCAAAGCCCACCGCAGAACCAGAGGCAGGAACGCAGAAACCAAGGCCAAGGCTGCAGCCAAGGCCAAAGCCAAGCGCACGGCAACCGCCAAAGGCAAAGTCCACAGCAAAGCCAAAGCAGGGGCAGACAGCAGCAGCCTCAGCGGGAAGCGTGGGGCAGGTGAGTCAACAGCTGCGAAGCATGGAAGCAGTCCAGAACAAAATGGAGAGCAGCAACCAGAAGGAGTACAGCAGCTCGAGGGAGTCGCCTGCTATTTCGAGAGGCAGGAGGAGCTCAGGTGCGGCATCCATGCGCTCAACAATGCCTTGGGCGCTTGCCACTTCAATGTCGTCGACCTCGAAGCGGCAGCAGCAACGTTCCTCGAGGAGAATTGGGAACTCGCAGATGACCCAAGCCTGCACCTGGGTCCTGGAGGCGACTATTCCATTGAAGTGCTCCTGATGGCCGTGCGGACCAAGGCCATGCAAGCCTTCGACCGTCTCTGCTGGGAGATGTCAGACAGGCGAGCCCTGTGCAGTCAGGATCTGCGCGGATGCCTGGGCGCTATACAAAACCACGAAGGCCGGCACTGGGTTGCTCTCAAGCATACAGGAGACGACCAGTTCCTCTACTTGGACTCCCTGAAGCAGGGACCGACTTTGCTCTCCCGCGCTGAACTGGAAGCATCCCTCCGGCAACACCCGACATACTCAATTCGATCAATATGAGAGGAAAGTGGCAGCAGCTAGCAGCTGCAAAGTCCCAACACAAGTGTGTCGGTTGCATCCATGGCACCAGCGCCGTGCGTTGCTGCTACTAGCCGCACCAGCACAGTCCAGCAGTGGCAAAACCAAAATGTATGAGCGACCCGAGTTCATGCATGCCTCATGAGAAATGTCTTGTGCTGCTAGACATGACCTCACAGACCATGTCATGTCAAACGCACAGATCTCATGCTTGAAAAGACACATATTCATGTCTGCTTACCGCAGATGCTTCGTGAGTGCTCAAATGGGATTGGCGGGCTTGCAATGGTAGAATGTCACCAGGCGCACAGCTGAGAAATCCTATCTTCCTGCAAAATTATCTTTCACGTGCATGCTCCAGGAGGTCGACAACAACCTACCGTGACAGCTGAATCCTGAGCGCTTTGGCAGCAGTCAATCCGAAAGCCCCAGAGCAGGCTTACAAGCCCAGGCCCCAAACCCAGGCTCCAGGCACCAGCCCCAAAGCTCCAGACCCCAAATCCAGGCTCCAGACGGCCTGGTCCCAAATCCAGGTCCGAGTCCCAAATCCAGGCCCAGGCCCCAAATCCAGGCACCAGGGCAGCAGGGCAGGGCAGGGCAGGGGGTACAGGGCAGCACAGAGGGCGGGCAGGGGGGCAGGGGGCAAGACAGGGGGCAGGGGGCAGGCGCAGGGGGCAGGGGGCAGGGGGCAGGCTGCCAAATGTTGGAAAAAGCCTCTATTTCGAAGCAAAACCAAAAAAAGAAACCCGCACAAAACCCGCCAAAACCCGGCCAAAACCTCGGACCTAAACCCTATACAATTTCTATAAACCCTAAACCCTAAACCCTAAACCCTAAACCCTAAACCCTAAACCCTAAACCCTAAACCCTAAACCCTAAACCCTAAACCCTAAACCCTAAACCCTAAACCCTAAACCCTAAACCCTAAACCCTCAAGAGCAGGATAAATAGAAATTGTATGTGCAGCTTCGTTAGAAAGCGAGCCTTTGCAGCTTTTCATAGAGCGAGCCTTGTAAATCACCAATGGCAGCAATAAGCATTATACGAAGAAGGGCACAAGGCAGCAATAAACATTGTACGAAGAAGGGCACAGGGCAGAGGGCAGGGCAGGGAGCAGAGCCCGAAACAGTCCCCACGAAAGCCCGAAATAGTCCCCAGAAAAGCTTGGAACACTGCCCAGAAATCCCGGAGCCTTTGCAGCTTTTCATAGAGCGAGCCTTGTAAATCACCAATGGCAGCAATAAGCATTATACGAAGAAGGGCACAAGGCAGCAATAAACATTGTACGAAGAAGGGCACAGGGCAGAGGGCAGGGCAGGGAGCAGAGCCCGAAACAGTCCCCACGAAAGCCCGAAATAGTCCCAAGAAAAGCTTGGAACACTGCCCAGAAAATCCCGAAACAATTCCCACAAGAACCCGAAACAGTCCCCGCCAGAGCCCGAAACAGTCCCCGCGAGAGCCTTCAAATTGTCACAGCATGACAATCTGGGGGGGGTGGGGGGGCCCAGATTGTCACGGCGTGACAATCTGGGCGGCCCCGACCGCACGAAGAGTGTGACGCGGGCGGGGTTCGGAGGGGCTTCAAATTGTCACAGCATGACAATTTGGGGGGGTGGGGGGGCCCAGATTGTCATGGCGTGACAATCTGGGCGGCCGCGACCGCACGAAGAGTGTGACGCAGGTGGGGGCCGAAGGGGCCTCAAATTGTCACGGCGTGACAATCTGGATTGTCACGGTGTGACAATCTGGGGGAGGAAGGGGGCGGAGATTGTCACGACATGACAATCTCTCCCCCGCCATCGCCCCCAGATTGTCACCAGGTGACAATCTGGCCCCCAAAATTGTCATGACGTGACAATCTCCCTCCCTGCCCCCCCCCCTCAGATTGTCACGGCATGACAATCTAAATTGTCATCCCGCGACAATCTTTTGGGAGGCAGGGCGTGAGAATCGGGGCGGCCCGGATACACACAGTGCGCTTTTAGGGTTCGCATTTGCCCCCGAAAATGGCGGGGTAATGGCATCCTTGTGGAAGGAGGGTGGCCCAACCGTAGCATGGCTGCGGCGAACCATTCTTCCGAACCGGCCTCCACATACCTAAAAAGGGCCGAGGATGTCTTCCCGAGCACTTCCGAAAGGCTGCGGCCACACTTTCGGGGTGCGTGCCACGGACGCGCTTTGCGCGAGGATTCGTTCCTCAGTGCCACGGGCCGGGATCTTCCGTCCAACCTGTTAAAGGGAACGCGTGTACTCGCATGGCGAGTGCACGTTATTACCGGGCTGTCGACTCCTCCGAAGTCGGCGAACCCAGCACAGGTGAAGCCTCTCTGCCATTCTTATCCGGCACGGGCTACGGAAGTAGGAGCGTGTACTGAGGGACACTCTCTGACAAGGCATCCTAAAACAAGGCTGTCCCGGATTCACCATGAACCATCCATCCGGGGGGTGCCTTCAAGGATCTTCACACTCCCCATGATCAACATGTTCGCTCTCTCAACATGTGCTCGCCAAGGTACAGCTCTGGTCGCAACTCGGCTGCAATCCAACATGTCCACGCGAAGGAAACAGGCCCCGTGGAGCCCGAAACAGTCCCGACGAGAGCTCGAAGCAGTACCCGCCAGAGCCCGAAGCAATCCCCGCCACAGCCCGAAACAGTCCCCGCCAGAGCCCGAAACAGTCCCCGCGAGAGCCCGAAACAGTCCAAAAGGACAAGCGCGATTAAATGTACACAATCCTGGATTTAGAGCTGCTTGTCTTTTTCCGAAAAGGACAAACGCGACTCCGGCCCCCAGGACGCGAGGAGTGTGACGCACGCGGGGGCCGGAGGGGCCCCAAATTGTAACGGCGTCGCGTTCTGGGCGGCTCAGATTGTCATGGCGTCGCGTTTTGAGGGGGCCCGGGAGCACGAGGAGTGTGACGCACGGGGGGCCGGACGGACGGTGCCGGAGGTTTTAGAGCGGCTTGTCCTTTTTGCGAAAAGGACAAGCGCGACTAAATGCACAAGCTCCTGGATTTAGAGCTGCTTGGCCTTTTCGGAAAAGGACAAGCGCGATTAAATCTACACCATCCTGGATTCAGAGCTGCTTGTCCTTTTCCGAAAAGGACAAACGCGACTCCGGCCCCCAGGACGCAAGGAGTGTGACGCACGCGGGGGCCGGAGGGGCCCCAAATTGTCACTGCGTCGCGTTCTGGGCCGCTCAGATTGTCATGGTGTCGCGTTTTGGGGGGGCGGTGCCGGAGGTTTTAGAGCTGCTTGTCCTTTTCCGAAAAGGACAAACGCGACTAAATGCACAAAATCCTGGATTTAGAGCTGCTTGTCCTTTTCCGAAAAGGACAAGCGCGACTCCGGCCCCCAGGACGCGAGGAGTGTGACGCACACGGGGGCCGGAGGGGCTCCAAATTGTCACGGCGTCGCGTTCTGGGCGGCTCAGATTGTCATGGCGTCGCGTTTTGGGGGGACGGTGCCGGAGGTTTTAAAGCTGCTTGTCCTTTTCCGAAAAGGACAAGCGCGACTAAATGCACAAAATCCTAGATTTAGAGCTGCTTGTCCTTTTCCGAAAAGGACAAGCGCGACTAAATGCACAAAATCCTGGATTTAGAGCTGCTTGTCCTTTTCCGAAAAGGACAAGCGCGACTAAATGTACACACGGGCCGGCCCTCCAGATTGTCACGCGAGTCTGTCTTGTCCTTTTCCCAATTTGTGAACCCCGACAAAAATGACAATCTGGTGGCCGGCCCGTGTGTACATTTAGAGCTGCTTGTCCTTTTCCGAAAAGGACAAGCGCGACTAAATCTACAAAATCCTGGATTTAGAGCTGCTTGTCCTTTTCCGAAAAGGACAAGCACGACCAAATGTAGAAAACCGGCAGGTTAAGAGCAGCCACACGAAAAGAAAGGGGGGGACCTCGAGATTCGCAGCCGGCCTTATCTAAAAGGCACATTTTATGAACAGAATTTGTCACTTGAAAATCACCAGCAATTTTCCAAATTTCCGGAAGCAAGAAATAGAAAACCGTGCGTTGCTGCTACTAGCCGCACCAGCACAGTCCAGCAGTGGCAAAACCAAAATGTATGAGCGACCCGAGTTCATGCATGCCTCATGAGAAATGTCTTGTGCTGCTAGACATGACCTCACAGACCATGTCATGTCAAACGCACAGCTCTCATGCTTGAAAAGACACATATTCATGTCTGCTTACCGCAGATGTTTCGTGAGTGCTCAAATGGGATTGGCGGGCTTGCAATGGTAGAATGTCACCAGGCGCACAGCTGAGAAATCCTATCTTCCTGCAAAATTATCTTTCACGTGCATGCTCCAGGAGGTCGACAACAACCTACCGTGACAGCTGAATCCTGAGCGCTTTGGCAGCAGTCAATCCGAAAGCCCCAGAGCAGGCTTACAAGCCCAGGCCCCAAACCCAGGCTCCAGGCACCAGCCCCAAAGCTCCAGACCCCAAATCCAGGCTCCAGACGGCCTGGTCCCAAATCCAGGTCCGAGTCCCAAATCCAGGCCCAGGCCCCAAATCCAGGCACCAGGGCAGCAGGGCAGGGCAGGGCAGGGGGTACAGGGCAGCACAGAGGGCGGGCAGGGGGGCAGGGGGCAAGACAGGGGGCAGGGGGCAGGCGCAGGGGGCAGGGGGCAGGCGCAGGGGGCAGGGGGCAGGGGGCAGGCTGCCAAATGTTGGAAAAAGCCTCTATTTCGAAGCAAAACCAAAAAAAGAAACCCGCACAAAACCCGCCAAAACCCGCCAAAACCCGGCCAAAACCTCGGACCTAAACCCTATACAATTTCTATAAACCCTAAACCCTAAACCCTAAACCCTAAACCTCTCCTACCTATAGTAAATTTAAAAAAAAAACCTAATTACTTCGTGGCTCTTGATCAAAACTCCTGGCTTTTGATCAAAACTCGTGGTCTTTTGATCAAAACTCGTGGCTCTTGATCAAAACTCGTGGCTTTTGATGCTTTTTCGGTAAAACTCGTGGCTCTTGATCAAAACTCGTGGCTCTTGATCAAAACTCGTGGCTCTTGATCAAACCTCGTGGCTCTTGATCAAAACTCGTGGCTCTTGATCAAAACTCGTGGCTCTTGATCAAAACTCGTGGCTCTTGATCAAAACTCGTGGCTCTTGATCAAAACTCGTGGCTCTTGATCAAAACTCGTGGCTCTTGACGTTTCTCCAGTGTTTAGCGGCCTCGGGTTTAGGGCTCCAGTGTTTAGCGCCTAGGGTTTAGGCCCTAGGGTTTAGGGGCCTCGGGTTTAGAGCAGTGTTTAGCGGCCTACGGTTTAGGGCCCCAGTGTTTAGGGGCTTCGGGTTTAGGGCCAGGGCCCCTAGTGTTTAGCGCCTAGGGTTTTGGGCTCCAGTGTTTAGGGGCCTCGGGTTTAGGGCCAGGGCCTCCAGTGTTTAGCGGCCTACGGTTTAGGGCTCCAGTGTTTCGGGGCCTCGGGTTTAGGGCTTCCCTCCCCTCCCCTCCCCTCTCCCTCCCCTCCCCTCTCCCCTCCCCTCCCCTCCCCTCCCCCTCCCCCTCCCCTCCCCCCCCCGCCCCTTCCCCTCCCCTCTCCTCCCCTCCCCCCCCTCCCCTCCCCTCCCTCCCCTCCCCTCCCCTCCCCTGCCCTCCCCTGCCCCCCCCCTCCCCTCCTTTCCCCTCCCCTACCCTCCCCTCCCCCTCCCCTCCCCTCCCCTCGCCTCCCCTCCTCCCCTCGCCTCCCCTCGCCTCCCCTCCCCTCCCCTCCCCTACCCCCTTCCCCTCCCCGCCCCTCCCCTCCCCTCCCCTCTCCTCCCCT
>CAJNDT010004487.1:0-14408 GCA_905221615.1 Symbiodinium sp. CCMP2592
AAAGAACACCACTCACTTCACTTCTCTCACAAAGGCTCAAATTAAAAGGGAAAAAACAAAGGGCAAAAGAAATGCGCGCCTTTGTTCTTTTTCACTTTAATTTGGGCTCTTTGTGCCAAAAGACCCAAAAGAAGAGAATGAAACAAACACGCATTCCACTTGTTTTGTTTCATTATCTCCTTTTGCTCTTTTGAGTGAAGAGAAGTGAAGAGTGTGGCGTGTGTGGATTTATTAAATGAAAAGAAGCACGAACACGCTCTACATTCGTTCCTCATTCAACTTGTTTCGTGCTCTTTTCATTAATAAAACCACAGCCACACGAATGTACGCCATTGGGATTAGTTGATCTCGGTAATATTAGAGGTTATACAGGATATTAGTTGTAATGTTACACCTATATTAATACCAAGGATTACAACTAATACCGGTAATAAACCTCTACAACTGGAATCTCCTCATAAAATCATTTCTGTGGTTTGTGTTTAATTTAATGAAGTGAACACGCATCCGTTCCTACTTTGTTTCACTTCATTAAACGAAACACACCACAGGATCCTGTAGACGCATTCCGTTCATCCAGCACAAGAAGATTCCTGTAATGTCAGATGATGAGAGAATGGTGGTATCCAGATCATTAAGGGTTTTAGGTCCTAAGATACACCTATAAAATAGAATGATCTTTATGAACTAAATTCTAGTACAAATATAGGACCTAAACTAACTAGAAAGGAAATCTCCTATAACTTAACAACTATTCCTCTAATGATAAGATTCCTTCTAAAGTTAGTTGATGATTCCTGGTCGTGAGTTCGTTCGTGGAATTCATGCTTCCCTTAGTTCATTCCTCACTCCGCTCATTATAATTCAACTCACTACTCACTTTATTCCGGTCCTTTGGCTTGGTGGTCAACGGCTGAGTCTAACCGCGGCTACAGGAACAACCGAACCAGAGTGAGCCAAGGAAACAGAAACGAACAGAGAAAAGATTATTAATAAGAAGACCACTAAGGATATAGATGATTCCGGTCATTAATGATCTTAGGTCAACAGATACACCTAGAAATTAGTATGTTCTCCTAAAGGTATAATTCCTACTATAAAAACACAACTAATATTATGAATGATTCCTATAATACTAAAATCTACTACCAAAATATGATGAAGAACGAAGTGTGTTGATTTGTAATAAAATAAAACAAACATGCTTCCATTTCTTTCCATTATTTGGTCTTATTTTCTTTCAAATCCACACTCTTCTATCTTCAGTTCCAGCATGTTGAGTTCCTAAGATAATAGATGTAAAGGAAAATAAGAAGAAAATATGCTAGAAATTAAAAGGTAAAAGACTAGAAAGATAAATAACCATAAGATTTCAAGAAAATGCCAATAAAAACGTTGTAGATTATAAAATTTATGAATTTCCAATATTCTAAAGTTTAGAAAGTGTGGTGCTGAATTTTAATGCGTCTTCAGTTCGTGCTTCCTCGCTCTTCGCTTGTTCCATTACAACTGAAGCACGCATTAAACTCAGCAAAAAGAATCTTATGACCCAACAAAGCGAAACGGTAACAGCCAGAATAGGAGGAATTAGTACTAACTTCCAACCTTAATAATTCCTGTTGTGTTCCCTTCTCACTTCATTATTTTGCTCCTTTTTCATTTAATTAAACGAAGTGAACACGCTTCACTCCGTTCATTGTTTCATGCTTCGTTTAATATAATGAAAAGGTGAGCAAAAGGATGAAGAGGAAACAAGAACCACCACGTACGAACCAGGGTGAAAGAGCAAATGAAGAGAAACACGCGTCTTTTGTTCATTCCTTGTTTTCTCTTCATTTAACACTTTCACCTCTGGATCTAGGATATAATCATTAATTTCCTAGTTCTTTGTTTCTCCTTTGTTTCGTGTCTCCTTTGTGTGCTTAATTCACGCTTCTCTCACTCTGTTCGTTCATTGTAATTAAAACACACAAAGGACTCACGAAAGGAGGAACTAGAATGAAGATTTACTGGAGAGAACATTAAGGATCTTAGGTATAGAATTACAACTAATATCAGTAATCATCCATATCATTAAGGATTCTTACCACTCATTACATTCATTCCTCGCTCTAGGTTAACTCACCAACTCCAAGGTCTATCTCCTGGTTGTTAGTTCCTGTGGTTGTAGGTGAAGAGCGTAGTGAAGAGTGGAGGGAAATGCGGCTTTAATTATAAGGGAAAAGAATGAACCGCATGAATTAAACGCCGCATGAACGAACACGAAGCACGGAGTGAACGGTGAATTTTGAGGAGAGAACATTAACCATAGAGATGATTACCGGTTTCTCCTATAAGCTACTAACCTAATTATATGAAGAGAACGTGTGTTTGTTTTAATTGAAAAGAACACAAAGAAATGCGTGGTTCTTTTTAATTAAAAACAAAGCACACGTGAACGAAATGGCTCATTCTTTCCTCTCATTCCAAAAGGCCAAATTAATAGAACGAAATAAAACAAGTGAGCGAAAGAAAAGAGAGAAATGCGTGTTTATTTCGTTCACATTAATTTTGGTCCTTTTGTTCCGTTCTTCCTTTCTTTTGGTTTATTTACAACGCACGAAAGGAGGCGTGAAATAAAACAAAAGGAAGAACAAAGAACAAAGAACCCAACCGCCTGTCTAACCTTCCGGAATTTCTCTGTTTCCTTGTGTTGTGTTGAGTTGTAATGGAATGACTGGAGAGAATGAAGCACGAACTCAACACACACAAGCAAAATAGAGAAAAGAAGGAAGCCAAAAGACCAAATTAAACGGAACAAAAGAAAGAAAACACGCGGCTCATTCCTTTCGCTTGTTTTTCTCCTTTTGTTCCTCTTTAATTTAGCCTTTTGGAGGATGTGGAACGAAGAAAGGAGTGATGAGTGACGGGCGGTGAGGAAATGAAGCGGAATAAAACAAATGAGAGAAAAGAGTGCGTGTTTATTCCGTTTAATTTCCGCACTACGCCCCACAACTAACTGCTGGTACTAGAGGTTGAAATGGGTGGTGTTTTTCTTTTGTTTAATTTTAACCGTGCTTCCCCTTCGCTCCATTACGTTAAAATTAAGCCAAAAGAAACACACCACGGAACAGAGTGAGCGGTTGGTAAGGATATTAAGGGAGGAACTAGTAAGCTTTGAAATTAATGTCCAGATCCTTACTGTCTCCAAGTCTAATATTATAGGAGATTTGCTTTGTTATCTTCTTATTAGTAGTTCTTCTAATATTGGTCTTTCTTGGGTTGGTTGTTGATTCCGGGCATTCATGATTACCCCAGCTCCAGGATTTAGTAGTTTAGGTGAGTTCCTTTCGTACTTCCTTCACCACTAATAATAATGAAGAGAGGCGTGTGGTTAATTTTAAAGGGAGAAAAGGGTAAATGAAGAGCACGCCTTTTTCCTTTTAAAATTAAACACAGCCGAACGAAATAAGACTTGGAGATGATGCCGCGGTTGGACAGCCAAGATACAACTAGAATCTAGTATAACCTTGAATCCTTAGCCGCTCTAGGTCATTCCAGGCCATCGGGATTTGTTTGCGTTTTAATTCACGCGCTTCATTCCTTTTCATTCCTTTTCGCTTGTAATTAAAACACAAAGTAAATCCCGATGAGAAAGACCACACCATTAATGACTCGAGGAATGAGTTGTGTAGTGTAGGTGAGCTTGGGGAATGAAGAGAGGTTCGTTCGTGTGGTTTCTTTGTGGTTAATTATAATGAAATGGATGAAAGGAATGTAAGCATGAATTAAACACAAAGAAAGCACACATACGAACGAAATAGAAACCAGACCATGAGACCGCCATCAGTAACAAACCAAGAACGAGTGTTGGTTGCTGTGGTCAAAGTGAAGCAAAAAAGAGGCGTGCTTTCATTCCTTTTCATTACCCTCTTTTCCGCTTCAATTCAACCACAGGAACCCAACATTAGAAATCCTTGAAGAGAAAATGTAATGGGAAAAGAACTAATTTTTAGTATTAAAATACAAAGAAATGAAATGTATGCGTGATTTTAATACAAAAAATTAGGTCTTTTTCAATTTGGTTCCTTTTTGCTCTTTTCTTCCGCCCTTTGTTCTCGCTTCCATTCTATTTCATTGAAACAAAGGCGGAACAAAAGGCAAAAGACTGAACCAAATTAAGCTTGGAGATTGTTATTAGGAATTAGTTGTATCATCCTAGAGCTGGAATCCTGTGTTGTTGTGTGTGCTTTTCCTTTACTTCATTAAACACAAGCGAAACAAGGAACGAGAGAAGCGCGTGGTTTAATTGAAGAAAACAAAAGCACACAACACAACCGAACCAAGGCTGGACGGGAATCAGGGGTTAGTTGTTTAGGTTTCTTTACCGTTCCTCCTGTATCCACCTCATACCAATCCGCACAAAAGGACCAAATTAAATAAAGAAAACAAGCGGAATGAAAAGAAGCGCGTGTTTCTTTCATTTAATTTGTGCCCTTTTGACCCTGTTGACCGTGGTGTGACGAATGAAAGGGTGAATGGTGTGCTCAAATTAAGAAGGAAACGAAACACGCCTCATTTTGTTCCTCCACTCCGTTGTTTTCGGTTCCTTCTTTATTTGATCACAGCACATAAGCTTTGGAATTTCTGGGATTTTCATTAGCTGGATTAGGTGATCCATTCCTTAATGATTCCAGGTCATATAAGGTTAGTACTAAATCCTAGTTGTAGGAATCTGGGTCGGCGGTGTGCTTTGTGAATTTAGTGAAAGAAAACAAATGTAATGAAGTGAGTGCGTGTTTCTTTCCACTAAATTCACACACCACGTAACCGCCGCATACACCCCACTTAATCCTCTTTCCGTTCCTTTGTGTTGTGCCTTTGTGCTAGTTTCGTGCTTCCATTCTATTTCATTACAAACAAGCACAAAGCACACAAACAAAGGAGGAAAGAATCCTGTTGTCTTTGATGACTTGGTAACGGTAATAAGATGACATGGTAATAAATTCTAAGAGGTGAAAAATACTAAGAAGTTAATGACCAGAAAATAGATTAATGATTTCTCCTATAAGAAGATGACCTAAAAGTACTAAGGATTTCTAATATTAGCAGATTCTCCTATAAATATAGAACTAAATGCGGTAATATTCTGGAGGTACTAGATTTTAGTTGGTTCGTTCCTTCTTTTCACTTCATTAAATTCACGCGCTCCTTTCATTCTTCTCTTCACTTGTAATTTAATGAGAGAAAAGGGGAACGAATACAACTAAAAAGACCAAGAGAAAGAGGTAAGAAGGATATTATAACTAGAAAATAGTTGTATTCCAAAGATTAATAAATTCTAGTCAAAATGGAATAACTAAAAATAAGAACGAACCGCGTGCGAAATGATGAAAGAAAGAAATCACGCATTACATTCACTACGTTCTTTTCATTTGTCTTTCTTCATTCATCATATCCTCACAGCGGTTCCAAATTTCCAGGCCACAGAAACGAAGGTAGGATGGATGTGAGGATTTAATAGGAAGAAATAAGACCAGGAATTAGATGCATAATCCAGGTGTAAGAATCCTACCAAAACGCTTTATTAAAACCAAGTACTAGATTATGAAGATACGAACCAGAGAATGAGAAGTGAAGATTTACAGGAGATAAGATTACTAAGAAATGAACAACTAGAAGATAAAGGAAGGGTGTTGTGTTCGGGCGCTCATGAAGCGAAATAAAGGGAACAAAAGCATGCACTTCATTCGTTCCTCTTTCGTTTATCTTTTGCCCCTTTATTCCCTTCACTTCGTTTAATTTGGACTTTTTCCCTTTGTTTACGCTTAATTCAAATAAACACGCACTTCTTTCCTCTGCGTTTGTTTTATTTGAATTAAACGTAACACAAAGGCCCTTGATTTTAGGCTGACCTTTAATGACCAGGAACTAACCTTCCAGAATCTCCTTGGCCATTACGTTCCACTTCATTCCGTTCATTTGGTTGGTTCTGTTCCTTTATAATGAAATAGAATGAGAGAAGCGAATGGCATGGAAGCATGAAAGGAACAGAAACAACCACAAGAAAGAACGGGAATGAGGAGAGAACGGTAAGAATCCTTCCTACTTGGACGTGTGGTTTTCCTTTACTTGAGTTGATCTCGGGCATCAGGGGTCGGGAGTGAGAAGTGGTGGAATTAAAGGACAAAAGATAAATGAAGGGAACAAAGTGAGAGAAATGCATGCTTTTGTTTCCTTGAATTACACCACGCATGAACGAACGAAACACAGGGAAACGAACCAATGAAGAGGATATACCAGAAATTAGTACATTCTCTAAGCTTAATATCCAGGTCATCCTCTACAACTAAAGGCACTAAGAATCCAATCCTTTCCAGATTCTCCTATATCCTAACATTACCACCGGCTCTTATAATAATGTGAGAGAAGTGTGTTGTAATTAAATGAATGGGAATAAAACAAAGGAGTGAAGCGGATGCGTGTTTATTCCGCTCCACTTCATTTTATTACAACACACAAGAGCCCATTTCGTTCGTATTTCGTGTGTTGTGTGTTTATTTCTTGCTTCCCTTAAGTCCATTAAAAATCAACACACAACCACGAAATAATGAACGAAAAATAAGAGGATTAGAAGATTATAGAAATTAGTTGTAGATTTAAACCTAATATTACTAAGGAATCTTATCATACTAGATCTAGTTCATAATCTACAACTAATTCCACGTAATCTTCTCCTCTTCATTCATGTCTCGTTCTCTTTGTGTTCTCTTCATTCATAATAAAATCATGCTTCAACTGCATTCGTTCCTCTCATTCCGTTCCATTATATTTTATTAGAATGAAGAACACAAAGGAACGACCAACAACTAACCAAGGAGCCAGAATGTACGAACTAGAAGATGAAGAAAATAAGTGATTTCGTGTGTCATTTGTTTCTTTGCATTAAAACCACGCTTCATTCCACTACGTTCCCTTCATTGTGTTTTAATAAGAACAAATGACTCACTTAATCCTCTTTATTCACTTCATTCGTCACTCATTTGTATTTGTTCTTTTATTTGGGTCTTTTGTTTCCTTTTTATTTTCTACCTCCAGGACTTACAAGGTGATTCCGGTAATGTTTGAGAAGATACCAAAAGTTAAGTCATTCGTGGGTTGTGTGGCGGTTTAATTTAATTAAAAAGAAGGTAATGAAGTGAAGGGAAGCATGAGAGAAACGGAAGCACGCTTCTTTTTCATTAAATTCCAACCGCACACCCAACACACGCCCGACAGTGAGATAGAACCGCCACCAACTAAATCCCATTCCATTCCCTTTGTGTGCTAATTAAAAGAGAAAAGACAACGCAACGAAAGAGAGGCGTGCTTTTCTTCTTTTAATTCCACACAAAGCTCTCTTCATTTCCATTAGAAGTTGGTGAGGAGAGTACAGGAATGATTAGGAGCTTACTGGAAATTAGTTGAATTATCACAAGAAGATTTGGTAAGATTCCTAAAATACTAAATCCTGATTCCGTTCGTATTTCGTTCGTACTGTGTTGATTTTAATTAGAACAAACACGCATTCGTTTCCCTACTTTGTTTTGTTCTAATTAAAACACAACACAGAACTCTCTTCACTTTTCTATCTTCTGTTTTGGTTCGTGGTTCTTGGTCATTAAGGTTCCGTAATTCTCATCATGAACCGGGTGCGTCTACAGGATCTCGAATGACTTGGAAATTAGTTGACTCCTTGTTCCCCGTTCCTCTGTCTCCAGTTCTTTCACCTCCAAGTCACACCATTAATGTCCAGACCAGGCGCTTCATTTGGATGATGTGTGTGAATTAAATGAAGAGAAACAAAGGAACGGAGTGGATGCGTGTTCACTTCATTTAATTAACCACACAAATCCCAATGGCACCTTAATTTCCAAGTCTATGAATCATCAACTGTGGTGTTTCTTTGTTTTATTTAAATTAAACGCAATGAAATAGAATGGAAGCGCGGTTTAATTTAATAAAAACAAATGAAATTAACCACATGATTCATATTAGTAGTTCTTGTTGTGGTGGTGTTGATTTTAAACAAAAGAAGAACGAACACGCTTCTCTGTCGTTCATTGTTTCGTGCCTTTTGTTTAAACTCAACACGTAACACCACACATTACTTTCTCTATATCCTGTGTTGTGTTTAAATCAAAAGAACGAAAGGCACAAAACAAACGAGCGAAGAGAGTGCGTGTTTGTTTCTCTTTCGTTCAGCTGCTTTAAATTCAACACCCAACCACCAACCACCGAAACAGACGCATGAGAATTTCCAAGCTTATTTCCTGTTATTTCGTGGATGGTGTATGTTGGTTCGTATTTGGTTTTTGTTCTTTTGGGTGATTTCGTGCTTTCGCTCGGCATTTCACTTCTCACTACATTACAAATAACCCAACGAACAAGGAACCAAATTACTGAACTAAATGTGTAATGTTAGGATATGACTTAGAATTGGTAAGGTTTCTACAACTATACTCCAAGCACGAGATCAACTAATTTCAAATGTAATTGGTGGTAGACTTGGGATTTAATTGAAATAAACCAAAATAAATGTCGTGTTTCGTTCGTTGTTTCGTTAAATTAAACACGCTTCTCTCCTTGCTTTCGTTCATTGTTTTAATTTCCCGAACTAAACTCACTACTCACTTTACGTTCACATTATTATAGGAAGCACATGGAGGTAGAATGGTGAAGGGTGAACGAAGGTTAGAGAAAGACCTGGAGCCTGTAATCAAGAGAGACACGGTAAAGAAACCCTGATGACTTAGACCGATGAATGAATGGTATGGTTAATGATTTCTACAGGATTCTTACAACTAATATCAGGTATTAATAGTTCCTTAGTGATACCAGGTCATAAGATCATACCAGAAATTAGATGAATAGAATGACCAGGAATTACTAATCTCAATATGACCTAAATCTGCTAATCTTCTCCTAATAACCTAAAATCTAGTACAAAGAATCCCGATCGCTGATTTCGTTCTCATTTTGCTGCATTTTAAATAAAACAAACACGCACTACATTCATTCTTCATTCCGTTTGTTTTGTTTAATTTAAAAGGAGCAAAATTATTCACTTCATATTTTATGTATGGAGTTATTAAGGTTTTTAGTTGTATCCCTACATCTAATATCACTAAGGAACTAATCATACCAGGATCTAGGTCATTCTCACCCTTCTCCTCACTTCATTCCTCGGCCATTAAATGAAAAAAAGCACAAGGAATCGCGTGGCTCTTTTCATTTAATTAGGCCGAACGGAATGAGTGAAAGAAGGTTAGTGAGAATGAACTAGAATTTAGTACTAACCGTCTAACCTTGAGATTTCCTTCTAAATCCTAAGTCACCATCATACCACCGCTCATTGTGTTGTAATTAAAAGAAACGAGCGGAAGCACGAAATACAAACGAGTGAGACAGGAAAATGAACGGCCAAGTGAAAAGGAGTGAAGAAAGTGTGTGTTGTGTTTTGTTCTTTTTAATTAAACCGCGCTTCACTTTCCTTCGTTTGTTCATTGCGTTTAATTCAAATAAAACAAACACAACACGAACTAGTATGATGAATTAGTATTAGAAGATTTATGAAGAGAATTAGTTGTATCTCCATGACTAGGAAATAAGCTTAGGAATTTACAACTAAAGTCAATAATCTTTTCTGGGCTCCAAGTCCTTTGTTGATTCTGTGTGCTGAGTGTAATTAAGTGAGTGAAACAGAGGCGTGCTTCATTCATCACTTCATTCATTACCCTCTGTTTCCCCACTCACTTTAATTACAGCAGCACAGGAACAACAATGAACAACCTGGATCCCTTAATCATTTCCTGTATCCCAAAAGCACCTATGCCAGAGATGAACAAGGAGCCGGTGATGTGCTTTATTTAAACAAACCAGCATGCTTCCATTCCGTTCCACTTCATTACATTATCTTCTTTGTTTAAATTAACCACATCATCGTACCTTAGAAATCCTAGAAGAAGAACCGGTAATAAGGATTAGAAGAAGGATTTGTAAAGGGATTTTCATTAGTAATTTTAGATGTAATATGCTAGAACTAATTCCCTAAGAAATACCAACATTACCAAGATTAGTTGTGTCTCTAGGTCCTTTGGTTCGGTGATGTGGTTTAATTCGTGCTTCTCTCGCACTCATTCTCTTCACTACATTCCGTTCATTCTGCTCTTTCATTACAATTAACCACATACCCGTACAAAAGGGAAAAAGTAAGAAGATTCCTGTAGTAGATTTTAGTACTAAATTCCAATCCTTTCACCTGGTTCCTTGGTTCGTATTTTGTGCCTCTTTTTTTTTTTTTTAAAACCACGCATCCGTTCGTCTCTCACTTCTTTGTGTTTTATTTTAATTAAAGGCACAACTTACGAACGGAACATGAAAGGAATGAGAAAGAACTAGAAACTAGAACATTAATGCCGTTCCTTTACCTTCAGTCACAAGAAAACCACCATCCATGAACCAACTAGAACTACTAATAAGAAGATATGAGCCGTGCGTTGAAATTAAAGTGAAACAAACACGCACTACGTTCCACTCCATTTGTTTTGTTTTCTTTAATTTAAACACGGCTCAAGATATGATGAATGATTTTATAATGAGTGGTGAGTTGAGTTTAAAAGGAAGAAAAACAATGGGACGAGCGAAGTGAGAAGGAAGCGTGTTTTCTTTCTTTTTAAACTCACCACCACTCACCTCACATCCTAAAAGCACCAAGATAAAGTCAAAGAAGTTGGAAATGGTAGATTTTAGAAGGAAATAAAAAGGCTACAACATTAAGAAGATTCCTGCAACTAAATTATATTAGAAATCCTCACTAACAACCAGGAATCATCTCTCTACAAGATCTTCTACAACAGAAATTAATGATCCATATAATCCAAGTTCTTTGTTTCATTTTACAAAAGCATTTGGAATTTAATGAAAAGTGAACGAAATCTTTTGGCCTTTGTACCCTTGGAATTAGTGTGAGAAGCTTACTGACTCCAGGAGCTAGACCGCTATTGGGATAATGTGTTTAATCTGGAGAAACTAGTTCATGATTCCGTGTTCCATTCGCTTCTCATTCTTCGTTTGTGTTTCTTTAATTTAAATTAGCGAAAGATATGAGGTGAATAGAGAAAGCACTAAAGAAACACACACGAATATGAAGCGAATTCTGTTACCAAAGGCTCCTGTAAAATGCCCCAATTCCGTTCGCTTCGTTCATTGTGTTTTAATTAGGAATAAACACGCATTCCTCTCGCTCTATTCGTTCCATTTGTTTTCTTCCTATTAAATCCACAATTCACTACTCACTTATCCTAAAAGCACAGAGGGTAGTTGGAAATTAAGCTTGGGATTGTTGGGATGTGGGGAATTAGGAACGAATGTAATCCCGATCAAGAAGCCCCAGTAATAACCAGGCTGTACTAGGATCCTGATGTAGATTATGAGGAGGAGTTCTAATATTATCCAACATTACCGTCTCTAGGTCATCTTCTAGTACAGGAATCTTCTTATTAGGATATCATTACTCTCTTCAAGTCATTCATTCCTTTCCTAATTCTCCTCACCCTCTCCACTCATCTCACGGTTTCTTTGCTCTCTTCATAATATAATTCCATTCCGTTCGTACGGGGCCTTTGTGCTTTATTTCAACGGAATGAAAGGAATGAAAGGGAGGCGAGAATAAAGCACAAACCACGAACGAACAGCCGAACGAAATTGGTTGGGTCTTTGTGTGATTGGTGTGTTTCGCTTGGGCTTTCTTGCTTCACTTTCCATTCGTTCCGCCACTCATTCCATGCGCTTCTCACCGCTCATTCCGCTCCATTAAAAAGCCCAAACGAAATCACCAATCTCATAAAGACAACTTACGACATCTCCCTCGATTACCAGGATTCTTTGTTACCTTTAGGATTCTCTCCACACCCCCTTTGTTTCTCCTTTTGGGTCATTTGTTGTGTGTTCTTTGCAATGAAAGCGCGAAAGAAGCACACAAACGAATGACGCAAAAGAGGAGAAATTAAGGAGCGTCTGTAATGTTGGGGCTCTTTGTTTTTCCCTTTTGCTTTAATCACGCTTCACTTTCGTTTATTGTATTAAAGCAAATGAAGAAAGAACAAAGAGCGTAAGACACAAGAAACCGCCATTGGGATTTGTGTTGTAATTTAATGAGAAGAGAACACGCATTTCTTTCACTTCTTTCTCTCCATTTGTTTCTCTTCATTAAATTACACAACATGATCCCAATGAAGAGTGAACGAAATACGAACTCAACATGCTGACTCCAGGTGTTAGGTTAGTACTAGATTCCAGCTGTAGATTTAAACCTAAAACATGCACTAGAATTTCCAAGGGTGTCCATGAAGAGGATTCCAGGTAGTTCGTGAGAAGAGAATGAAGTGTAAAGGAAAAAGACAAGGAAATGAAGCATGAATGACGCGTGCTTTTTTCTTTCGCACGAAATGAACGATGAGAATGACCTAAATTTTAGAATCTTAATAATCTTTACATTTCTATGTGATCTTCTTATTAGTAGATTTAGGTCATATCTTTGTAGGAGATTCTAGTATATCCCGATGACCTAATATTACTAAGGAATTAATCTTTACCAATCTCTCCTATAACCTTACAACTATTATCTAGTATGAGGAATATTATTAGGAAATTCTATTGTCTGGATCATGCCTGGAATCTCCTCACTTCCTAACATTACACATCCTCCTATAATTGAGATCATTCCTCGGTTACAGCTGGATCTTGGTGAATAAAGTGAGTGGTGTAATGTGCTTTAATAAAAGAAGAGAAACAATGAAGTGGAACGGAAGCGTGTTCTCTTTCTTTTATTGCAGCACACAAACATACGAACGAGCCTGGATTCATTAAGAAATTACAACTACCACAGGATTCTTCTTACCTTTTGGCTGTTCATTCCTGGTTCGTGGTTCGTTCATTCCTCACTCTCCCCTTACCACTCATTCTTCATCGGGATCCTTGTTGTGTGGTTTTAATTATAAGTGAACAAAGAATGAAGTGAAGCGCATGAATTAAACCACACAACAAATCCCGATGGCCATTCCGTTCCTTTTTGTTTAGTGCTTTTTGCTTCTTTTCAATGGAATGGAATAAAAGCGAGAAAGAAGCAAAAAGGAGAAACAAAAGAGGGAACGAAACAGTAGATTTTGGGAGAGGAAATCATTTGTAACCGCTAGAAAGAACTGGGCAAAAGAACCAAATTTTATTGTGTCTTTCTTGCTTCGTTTCACTGCCATTAAAAAGACACACTAAAATTGGTCCTTTTGTTTCCAGTTATAGCGGTATAAGAGGATTTGGTAGGATCTTGAAATACTAGATTATAGATGTAATATTATAGGAGGATTTACTAATAAATATCTTCATACTAAAAATCTCTTGTATCTCCAAGCTTAATTGGGTCCTTTTGGGTTCTTTCGCGCTTTAATTGTAATGGATGAACGCAGAGAAGGAAGCACGAATTAAAGCAAACGAAAGAAACCAAAACAAAGGACCCAACATGCTTCTATTTCAAAGGTAACAGGATTTAACATCTAGAACCACCCGACATTGAGACCGAACCGCCAGTGTTGTGTGTTTACATGAAGTGAACACGCGTTCCTCTCGCTCACTTGTTTCACTCCATTAAACACACCACACGGCTCCTCCTTGAAGATTACACATGAATCCTGGTGTTAGGATTCTTACCAATCTTAGTTGTTGGGATATAGGAGGAATCTTTAATGACTGGAATTATTAATGTCTTTAGTTGTAATGGAACGCGGCGCCCTTCTTTTATTTAATTTGGCCTAATTTCAATGGAATGAAATAGAAGAGAGAATTAGGCCAAATGAAATGAAAGAAAAAGAGCCGCGCATTTCGTTCGTTGTGTGCTGTTTTAAAAGAAAGAAAAGCACGCCTCATTCTTCGTTGTCTTTTGTTCTTTCTTTTAATTCAGCCACAACAGCACGAAATAAGAAGGAAATAATAAGATCCCAAAAAGAACTAATTTTTAGTATTAAAATACAAAGGAATGAAATGTATGCGTGATTTTAATACAAAAAATTAGGTCTTTTTCAATTTGGTTCCTTTTTGCTCTTTTCTTCCGCCCTTTGTTCTCGCTTCCATTCTATTGCATTGAAACAAAGGCGGAACAAAAGGCAAAAGACTGAACCAAATTAAGCTTGGAGATTGTTATTAGGAATTAGTTGTATCATCCTAGAGCTGGAATCCTGTGTAAAAATCCGGGTGCTGTTGTGTGTTAATTAAAAGGAAGAACACAAACGAATGGGAAAAGAGTGCGTGGTTCTTGCCTTTTAATTCCACACAACAACAGCGGCTGGATTCTTGGTTCGCTTCTGTGGCTAAAATAAAGGAAAAGCATGCATCCACTT
>CAJNDT010004488.1:0-14399 GCA_905221615.1 Symbiodinium sp. CCMP2592
TTCGACTCGCCGGACCCTCCCCTGCCAGGTTTCAGGGAGTTCCGAGGTGGTTTGGGTTTTCGTAGGCTGCAAGGTCGGAGTGCGCGAGGCTCGTGGTTTTGTTAAGGGTGTGGCTTCGGAGGTTGGAAGGCATGGGGCTGTGAGGCAGCAAGGTTTGGAGTGCAGGTGCGCAGGGTTCTCTGTGGGGTTGCCGGGTTTCCTTCAGGGCTTTAGGTCCCGAGCCCTTTGGGTACCCTAGGCTGCCTTGCGTCCGGGATCCCCGGCCCCCCTCCCCGGCGCCCAGGTCTGGACCTCGTCGCTTCGCTTCGACTCGCCGGACCCTCCCCTGCCAGGTTTCAGGGAGTTCCGAGGTGGTTTGGGTTTTCGTCGGCTGCAAGGTCGGAGTGCGCGAGGCTTGTGGTTTTGTTCAGGGTGTGGCTTCGGAGGTTGGAAGGCATGGGGCTGTGAGGCAGCAAGGTTTGGAGTGCAGGTGCGCAGGGTTCTCTGTGGGGTTGCTGGGTTTCCTCCAGGGCTTTAGGTCCCGAGCCCTTTGGGTACCCTAGGCTGCCTTTCGTCCGGGATCCCCGGCCCCCCTCCCCGCCGCCCAGGTCCAGCCACTGGCGTGATGCCACCGATGCGTCTTCGCGCGGCGGGCAACAAGAGTGAGGGGTCAGGGGGGCCGAGCGGGAGCACCACTCGCGAGTCCCGGTCCCCCCTGGCCCCGCCTTGCGCATCGGAATGGCGGGGGGCAAAGCCGAGAACCCCAGCAACAGGCAAGCTGGGGGGAGGGCCGAGCGGGAGCACCACTCGCGAGTCCCGGTCCCTCCTCCCCGGCACAACGCGTGGAGATGGCGAGGGGCTAAGCCCAGAACCCCATACCCAGCGACGCGACGACGCATTATGATCTAGCTCGCTCGGGCCGAACCGCAGTTATAGGTTTCCGTGCCTCAGCTATGTTTCACTATCGTAGAGTGTTTTTTAATGTAAACGGTCAGGTTATGGGGAAGTGATGTCTCAAGACGGTTGTCTCTCACGGTTTCGGCCAAAATGTGGATCGGGTGTTGTTCGGCTTATGTCTGTGCTTCGTGTAGGGAGACTGTTGGACCAGTTTTGGTGTTGGAGTGCTCGTTCGTAGCCCCAAAGAGTGTTGAAAGGGTCTGTCAAGAATGACCGCTTGCGGTATGATGGTACATGCGGCGAGTTGGCTCTTGGCTCCTGGTCGGCTCCTCAGCCCTGGGAGGATAGTCACAACGGCAGCTCCCAGGCTCTGCAATAGCTTGTGCTTTGCCCCTTTGGTGTGTCAGCGGGCGGCCAGCATAAAGGGCTCAGATCGTCAGCAGGGGGCAACCGTAAGCTGTTTGTTTTCTGGGGATTGTCGCGAGGTGGCAATCGCGAGGGTCGTGCTGGTTGGGCAGGGAGCGCATCGTTTCGCAACGTTGGGTCCGCGGTTCGATTCCGGCCCCCGCCGGGCAAGGACCCCGACGGCAAGCCCGGAGCGGCTGTGCGAAGCAACGGCCGTCTCATTGCATTGCTTGGTCTGTTTTTTTTTTTGATATGGGTTTTGGGATTTTGCACTAGAGCTTTACCCCTTCTTCGGGGGCTTTTTACCCCTTGGATTGTCGGCAGGCTCGCTCGGATTGGCGGCCGGCGGCAATTGTCAGGGGTCCGGATTGTCGGGCGGTGGCAATCGTGAAGGGTCCGGTGAGGGAGGCGTTGGATGGCTGTCACGGTCCCATCCTGGTCTGTGTGCCTCTGGATTGTCGGTTGTTGGTGTCGTGAGGGGGGTTAGATTGTCACTCGGATGCGCTGGGCTTGGTTCTGTGTGGCCAGTGCAGTACTCGGGTGCTCTTCCTTGTGCATGGCCAGGGCAGTACGCGGATGCTCTGGGCGTCATCCTGTGTGGCCAGTGCAGTACTCGGGTGCCTTGGGCTTGGTTCTGCGTGGCCAGTGCAGTATTCGGATGCTCTTCGTTGTGTATGGCCACGGCAGCACTCGGATGCTCTGGGCTTCATTCTGTGTGGCCAGTGCAGTACTCGGATGCTCTGGGCTTGGTTCTGTGTGGCAATCGCAGTACTCGGATGCTCTGGGCTTCGTTTTGTGTGGCCAGTGCAGTACTCGGATGTTCTGGGCTTCATTCTGTGTGGCCAGTGCAGTACTCGGATGCTCTGGGCTTCGTTCTATGTGGCCGGCGCAGTATTCGGATGCTCTGGGGCTGGTTCTGTGTGGCCAGTGCAGTACTCGGATGCTCTGGGCATCATTCTGTGTGGCCAGTGCCGTACGCGGATGCTCTGGGCTCGGTTCTGTGGGGCCAGTGCAGTACTCGGATGCTCTTGGCTTGGTTCTGTGTGGCCATCGCAGTACTCGGATGCTCTGGGCTTCGTTCTGTGTGGCCAGTGCAGTACTCGGATGCTCTGGGCTCGGTTCTGTGGGGCCAGTGCAGTGCTCGGATGCTCTGGGCTTGGTTCTGTGTGGCCAGTGCAGTAGTCGGATGTGCATGTCCAGGGCAGTTCTCGGATGCTCTGGGCTTCATTTTGTGTGGTCATCGCAATACTCGGATGCTCTGGGCTTCATTCTCTATGGCCAGTGCAGTACTCGGATGCTCTGGGCTTGGTTCTGCGCGGCCAGTGCAGTATTCTGATGCTCTGGGCTTCATTCTGTGTGGCCAGCGCAGTACTCGGATGTTCTGGGCTTCATTCTGTGTGGCCAGTGCAGTCTTCGGATGCTTTGGGCTTCATTCTGTGTGTCCAGTGCAGTACTCGGATGCTCTGGGCTGTACTCGGCTGCTCTTCGTTGTGCATGGCCGGTGCAGTACTCGAGTGCCCTGGGCTCCATTCTGTGTGGCCGTCGCAATACTCGGATGCTCTGGGCTTCATTCTGTATGGCCAGTGCAGTACTCGGATGCTCTGGGCTTGGGTCTACGCGGCCAGTGCAGTATTCGGATGCTCTGTGCTTCATTTTCTGTGTGGCCAGCGCAGTACTCGGATGTCCTGGGCTTCATTCTGTGTGGCCAGTGCAGTACTCGGAGGGTCTTCCCCAGCCCACAGAGCGCGCCTCGCTGCTCTCTCAGAGGCTTTCAGAGACTCACTAAGCTGCTCCAAGAGGGGTCTTGGCAGTGGGCTACAGCCCTCTCAGAGCCTTTCAGAGGGTCTTCCCAGCCCTAAGCAGATGCTGGAAACGGCAAAGAAGCAGGTCAAACGATTCCTGGCACGGGAGAAGGCTTTGGGCGACGAGAGCAAGGTGGTGAAAGCCTTTCATTTGGACTCTGGAGAGCTCTCTCAGAGGCTCTAAGAGCTTTTCTCAGAGGGTCTAAGAAGGGAGAGCAAGGTGGTGAAGGCCTTTCATTTGGTTTCTGGAGAGCTCTCGCTGAGGCTCTAAGAGCCTCTCTCAGAGGCTCTAAGAAGGGTTCCCAGCCCACAGAGCATCTTGTCTGCTCTCTCAGAGGCTCTAAGAGGGGTCTTGGCAGTGCTCGGAGCCTCTAAGAAGGTCTTCCCCAGCCCACAGAGGGGCTTTTGCTGCTTTCTCAGAGGCTTTAAGAGCCTCTCTCAGAGGCTTTAAGAGGGGTCTTGGCACTGGGCTACAGCCCTCTCAGAGCCTCCAAGAGGGTCTTCCCCAGCCCACAGAGGAGCTTTTGCTTCTTTCTCAAAGGCTCTGAAGGGTGCTGGTGAGATTTTCCCCAGCCCACAGAGGCTCTTTGTCTGCTCTCTCAGAGGTTTAAGAGTGGGCTACAGCCCTCTAAGAGCCTGCAAGAGGGTCTTCCGTGTGGCCAGTGCAGTACTCGGATGCCTTGGGCTTGGTTCTGCGTGGCCAGTGCAGTATTCGGATGCTCTTCGTTGGATATGGCCACGGCAGCACTCGGATGCTCTGGGCTTCATTCTGTGTGGCCAGTGCAGTACTCGGATGCTCTGGGCTTGGTTCTTGTGGGCATCGCAGTACTCGGATGCTCTGGGCTTCGTTTTGTGTGGCCAGTGCAGTACTCGGATGTTCTGGGCTTCATTCTGTGTGGCCAGTGCAGTACTCGGATGCTCCGGGCTTCGTTCTGTGTGGCCGGCGCAGTATTCGGATGCTCTGGGGCTGGTTCTGTGTGGCCAGGGCAGTACTCGGATGCTCTGGGCATCATTCTGTGTGGCCAGTGCAGTACTCGGATGCTCTGGGCTCGGTTCTGTGGGGCCAGTGCAGTACTCGGATGCTCTGGGCTTGGTTCTGTGTGGCCAGTGCAGTAGTCGGATGTGCATGTCCAGGGCCGTTCTCGGATGCTCTGGGCTTCATTTTGTGTGGCCAGTGCAGTACTCGGATGCTCTGGGCTTCATTCTGTGTGGTCATCGCAATACTCGGATGCTCTGGGCTTCATTCTCTATGGCCAGTGCAGTACTAGGATGCTCTGGGCTTGGTTCTGCGCGGCCAGTGCAGTATTCGGATGCTCTGGGCTTCATTCTGTGTGGCCAGCGCAGTACTCGGATGTTCTGGGCTTCATTCTGTGTGGCCAGTGCAGTCTGCGGATGCTTTGGGCTTCATTCTGTGTGTCCAGTGCAGTACTCGGATGCTCTGGGCTGTACTCGGATGCTCTTCGTTGTGCATGGCCGGTGCAGTACTCGAGTGCCCTGGGCTTCATTCTGTGTGGCCATCGCAATACTCGGATGCTCTGGGCTTCATGCTGTATGGCCAGTGCAGTACTCGGATGCTCTGGGCTTGGTTCTGCGCGGCCAGTGCAGTATTCGGATGCTCTGGGCTTCATTTTCTGTGTGGCCAGCGCAGTACTCGGATGTCCTGGGCTTCATTCTGTGTGGCCAGTGCAGTACTCGGAGGGTCTTCCCCAGCCCACAGCGCGCGCCTTGCTGCTCTCTCAGAGGCTTTCAGAGACTCACTAAGCTGCTCCAAGAGGGGTCTTGGCCGTGGGCTACAGCCCTCTCAGAGCCTTTCAGAGGGTCTTCCCCAGCCCTAAGCAGATGCTGGAAACGGCAAAGAAGCAGGTCAAACGATTCCTGGCACGGGAGAAGGCTTTGGGCGACGAGAGCAAGGTTGTGAAAGCCTTTCATTTGGACCCTGGAGAGGTCTCTCAGAGGCTCTAAGAGCTTTTCTCAGAGGGTCTAAGAAGGGAGAGCAAGGTGGTGAAGGCCTTTCATTTGGTCTCTGGAGAGCTCTCGCTGAGGCTCTAAGAGCCTCTCTCAGAGTCTCTAAGAAGGGTTCCCAGCCCACAGAGCATCTTGTCTGCTCTCTCAGAGGCTCTAAGAGGGGTCTTGGCAGTGCTCGGAGCCTCTAAGAAGGTCTTCCCCAGCCCACAGAGGAGCTTTTGCTGCTTTCTCAGAGGCTTTAAGAGCCTCTCTCAGAGGCTTTAAGAGGGGTCTTGGCACTGGGCTACAGCCCTCTCAGAGCCTCCAAGAGGGTCTTTCCCAGCCCACAGAGGAGCTTTTGCTTCTTTCTCAGAGGCTCTGAAGGGTGCTGGTGAGATTTTCCCCAGCCCACAGAGGCTCTTTGTCTGCTCTCTCAGAGGTTTAAGAGTGGGCTACAGCCCTCTAAGAGCCTGCAAGAGGGTCTTTCGTGCGGCCAGTGCAGTACTCGGATTCTCTTCGTTGTGCATGGCCATGGCAGTACTCGGATTCCCTGGGCTTGGTTCTGTGTGGCCAGTGCAGTACTCGGCTGCTCTGGGCTTGGTTCTGTGTGGCCAGTGCAGTACTGGGATGCTCTCGGCTCCATTCTGTGTGGCCAGTGCCGTGCTCGGATGCTCTGGGCTTCATTCTGTGTGGCCAGTGCAGTACTCGGATGCTCTTGGCTTGGTTCTGTGTGGCCAGTGCAGTACTTGGATGCTCTTCGTTGTGCATGGTCAGGGCAATACTCGGATGCTCTGGGCTGCATCCTGTGGGGCCCGTGCAGTACTCGGATGCTCTGGGCTTCGTCTGAATGGGGCCAGTGCGGGACTCGCGATCCCTCTCTGGCCGCCTTTGCCCAGGCACACAGCCCACGCGGGCCTCAGGGAACCACAGCCCTTTTCTGGGTTCTTCCAAGCAGCACTCTTCTGGGCTCTTTACCCAAGGGCACCACAGCCCTTTATGGGCCAAGGGCACCACAGCCATCTATCTGGGCTCTCTTACCCAAGGGCACTACAATTCCCTCTGGCCTCTAAGGCCCCACGGCCTCATCTGGGCTTCTTAACAAGCAAGCCTACTCTGGGTTTCCGTTCACCCAAGGCAACACAGCCACTCTTTGGGCCAAGGCACCACCGCCCTCTCCGGGCTTCCTTACCCAAGAGCACCACAGCCCTCTCTGGGTCCAAGGGCACCACAGCCCTCTCTGGGCTTCCTTACCCAAGAGCACCACAGCCTTCTCTGGGCCCAAGGGCACCACAGCGTTGTCTGGTGTTCCTTACTCAAGGGCACCACTCTCTGGGCCCAAGGGCACCACAGCCTTCTCTGGGCTTTCTACCCAAGGGCACAACAGCCCTCTCTTGGCTCAAGGGCACCACAGCCCTCTCTGGGCTTCCTTACCCAAGCAGCCCTTTTTGGGCTTCTTTACCCAAGGGCACCACAATCCTTTCTGGGCCCAAAGGCACCACAGCCCTCTCTGGGCTTCCTAACCCAAGGGCACCACAACCCTCTCTTTTCCCAAAAACACCACGGCCCTCTCTTGCTTACCCAAGGGCACCACAGCCCTCTCTGGGCCCAAGGCCACCATAGCTTTCTCTGGGCTTTCTTACCCAAGCGGCCCTCTCTGGGCTTCCTTACCTAAGGGCACCACAGCCCTTTCTGGGTCCAAGGGCACCACAGCCCTCTCTGGGCTTCCTTACTGAAGGGCACCACAGCCCTCTCTGGGCTTCCGTACCCAAGGGCACCACAGCCCTCTCTGGGCCCAAGGGCACCACAGCCCTCTCTGGGCTTCCTTACCCAGGACCACACAGGAGAAGCCTTTCACTCTATTTCTGGCTTCACTTGCACCCACGGGAAGACCTAATCTCGCGCCCTTGCGTGTTGAGGGCCCTTTGGCTTTGGGAGGTGCTTCGGGGCTCCTACCCAAGGGCACCACAGCCCTCTCTGGGCTTCTTCCTTACCCATTACCCAAGGGCACCACAGCCCTCTCTGGGCCCGAGGGCACCACACCATTTCTGGGCTTCCTCACCCAAGGGCACCACAGCCCTCTCCAGACAGCTTCCTTACCCAAGACCACCACAGCCCTCTCCCTACCCAAGGGCACTGCAGTTTTGCCTGGGTTTCCTTACCCAAGGGTACCACAGCCCTCTCTGGGTCCAAGGGCAACCCAGCTTTTTTTGGGCTTCCTTATGCATGGGCAGCCCTGGCCCTCTTTGGGCCAAACGGCACAGCCCTCTCTGGGCCGCTTTGCCCAAGGGCACCACAGCCCTCTCTGGGCCTCAGGGCACCACAGCCCTATCTGGGCTTCCTTCCCAAGCAGCCCTCTCTGGGCTTCTTTACCCAAGGGCACCACAGCCCTTTCTGGGCCCAAGGGCACCACAGCCCTCTCTGGGTAAGAAGGGCACTACCTATCTCTCTGGTCCTAAGGGCACCACGGCCTTCACTCTGGGCTTCCTTACCCAAGCAGCCCTCTCTGGGCTTCCTTACCCAAGGGCACCACAGCCCTCTTTGGGCCCAAGGGCACCACAGCCCTCTCCGGGCTTTCTTACCCAAGAGCACCACAGCCCTCTCTGGGTCCAAGGGCACCACAGCCCTCTCTGGGCTTCCTTACCCAAGAGCACCACAGCCCTCTCTGGGCCCAAGGGCACCACAGCCCTCTCTGGTCTTCCTTACTCAAGGACACCACAGCCCTCTCTGGGCCCAAGGGCACCACAGCCTTCTCTGGGCTTTCTACCCACGGGCACCACAGCCCAGCCCTCTCTGGGCTTCCTTACCCAAGCAGCCTTCTCTGGGCTTCTTTACCCAAGGGCATCACAATCCTTTCTGGGCCCAAGGGCACCACAGCCCTCTCTGGGCTTCCTCACCCAAGGGCACCACAACCCTCTCTCGGCCCAGCCCTCTCTGGGCTTCCGTACCCAAGGGCACCACAGCCCTCTCTGGGCCCAAGGGCACCACAGCCCTCTCTGGGCTTCCTTACCCAAGACCACACAGGAGAAGCCTTTCACTCTATTTCTGGCTGCACTTGCACCCACGGGAAGACCTAATCTCGCGCCCTTGCGTGTTGAGGGCCCTTTGGCTTTGGGAGGTGCTTCGGGGCTCCTAGCCAGCCTGGTCTATGAGTGGGTTCTCTCGGGGGGCACTTACCCAAGGGCACCACAGCCCTCTCTGGGCTTCTTCCTTACCCATTACCCAAGGGCACCACAGCCCTCTCTGGGCCCAAGGGCACCACAGCCATTTCTGGGCTTCCTCACCCAAGGGCACCACAGCACTCTCCAGAGAGCTTCCTTACCCAAGACCACCACAGCCCTCTCCCTACCCAAGGGCACTGCAGTTTTGTCTGGGTTTCCTTACCCAAGGGCACCACAGCCCTCTCTGGGCCCAAGGGCGACCCAGCCCTTTCTGGGCTTCCTTATGCATGGGCAGCCCTGGCCCTCTTTGGGCCAAACGGCACAGCCCTCTCTGGGCCGCTTTGCCCAAGGGCACCACAGCCTTCTCTGGGCCTCAGGGCACCACAGCCCTTTCCGGGCTTCCTTCCCAAGCAGCCCTCTTTTGGGTCTTACCCCAAGGGCACCCACAGCCTTTCTGGGCCCAAGGGCACACAGCCCTCTCGGGGCTCTAACCCAAACAAGGCCTATTGGGCCAAGGGCACACACGCCCTTCCGGGCGTTCCTTTACCCAAGAGAACCACAAGCCCTTTCGGGGCTCCCAAGGGCACCAACAGCCCGCTCTGGGGCTTCCTACCCAAGGCCACCACAGCACCTCGGACCTCTCTGGGATCATTACTCAAAGGGCACCACAGCCCTCTCTGGGCCCAAGGGGAACTACAGCCTTATCTGGCTTCGTACCCAGGGCACCACAGCCTCTCTTGGATCAAGGGCACCACAGCCCTCTCTGGGCTTCCTTACCCAAGCAGCCCTTTTTGGGCTTCTTTACCCAAGGGCACCACACTCCTTTCTGGGCCCAAAGGCACCACAGCCCTCTCTGGGCTTCCTCACCCAAGGGCACCACAACCCTCTCTTTTCCCAAAAACACCACGGCCCTCTCTTGCTTACCCAAGGGCACCACAGCCCTCTCTGGGCCTAAGGCCACCACAGCTTTCTCTGGGCTTTCTTACCCAAGCGGCCCTCTCTGGGTTTCCTTTCCTAAGGGCACCACAGCCCTCTCTGGGTCCAACGGCACCACAGCCCTCTCTGGGCTTCCTGCCTGAAGGGCACCACAGCCCTCTCTGGGCTTCCGTACCCAAGGGCACCACAGCCCTCTCTGGGCCCAAGGGCACCACAGCCCTCTCTGGGCTTCCTTACCCAAGCCCACACAGGAGAAGCCTTTCACTCTATTTCTGGCTTCACTTGCACCCACGAGAAGACCTAATCTCGCGCCCTTAAGCGAATGAATCTCATACATAAGCACGCATAAATATTCCAATATTCAACAAATATTATGTGGGAAATGATAATCGTAATTATATGGAGAAGTCCTAAGGAACTCAAGATTTCGTCAATTACAATAGCTAATAGTAGGCTTCCTTAGCCAGGGCCACACCAGCCCTCTCTGGGCTTCCTTACCCAAGGGCCCCACAGCTAAGGGCACCACAGCCCTCTCTGGGCTTTTTTTTTCAAAAAGTTGCATGCTTTGGGAGTCCTGTACCACCCCACCTTTTCTATCCCTCCAACCCTAAGATTTCAGGGCACCTTAACCCGTTCGTATGGTAGGAGTGCCTATCGAGAGCCCTGCGTGCACCCTTTATGCTCTGGGCTTCATTCTGTGTGGTCATCGCAATACTCGGATGCTCTGGGCTTCATTCTCTCTGGCCAGTGCAGTACTCGGATGCTCTGGGCTTGGTTCTGCGCGGCCAGTGCAGTATTCGGATGCTCTGGGCTTCATTCTGTGTGGCCAGCGCAGTACTCGGATGTTCTGGGCTTCATTCTGTGTGGCCAGTGCAGTCTTCGGATGCTTTGGGCTTCATTCTGTGTGTCCAGTGCAGTACTCGGATGCTCTGGCCTGTACTCGGATGCTCTTCGTTGTGCATGGCCGGTGCAGTACTCGAGTGCCCTGGGCTCCATTCTGTGTGGCCATCGCAATACTCGGATGCTCTGGGCTTCATTCTGTATGGCCAGTGCAGTACTCGGATGCTCTGGGCTTGCTTCTGCGCGGCCAGTGCAGTATTCGGATGCTCCGGGCTTCATTTTCTGTGTGGCCAGCGCAGTACTCCGATGTCCTGGGCTTCATTCTGTGTGGCCAGTGCAGTACTCGGAGGGTCTTCCCCAGCCCACAGAGCGCGCCTTGCTGCTCTCTCAGAGGCTTTCAGAGACTCACTAAGCTGCTCCAAGAGGGGTCTTGGCAGTGGGCTACAGCCCTCTAAGAGCCTTTCAGAGGGTCTTCCCCAGCCCTAAGCAGATGCTGGAAACGGCAAAGAAGCAGGTCAAACGATTCCTGGCACGGGAGAAGGCTTTGGGCGACGAGAGCAAGGTGGTGAAAGCCTTTCATTTGGACTCTGGAGAGCTCTCTCAGAGGCTCTAAGAGCTTTTCTCAGAGGGTCTAAGAAGGGAGAGCAAGGTGGTGAAGGCCTTTCATTGGGTCTCTGGAGAGCTCTCGCTGAGGCTCTAAGAGCCTCTCTCAGAGGCTCTAAGAAGGGTTCCCAGCCCACAGAGCATCTTGTCTGCTCTCTCAGAGGCTCCAAGAGGGGTCTTGGCAGTGCTCGGAGCCTCTAAGAAGGTCTTCCCCAGCCCACAGAGGAGCTTTTGCTGCTTTCTCAGAGGCTTTAAGAGCCTCTCTCAGAGGCTTTCAGAGGGGTCTTGGCACTGGGCTACAGCCCTCTCAGAGCCTCCAAGAGGGTCTTCCCCAGCCCACAGAGGAGCTTTTGCTTCTTTCTCAGAGGCTCTGAAGGGTGCTGGTGAGATTTTCCCCAGCCCACAGAGGCTCTTTGTCTGCTCTCTCAGAGGTTTAAGAATCGGCTACAGCCCTCTAAGAGCCTGCAAGAGGGTCTTTCGTGCGGCCAGTGCAGTACTCGGATGCTCTTCGTTGTGCATGGCCATGGCAGTACTCGGATTCCCTGGGTTTGGTTCTGTGTGGCCAGTGCAGTACTCGGCTGCTCTGGGCTTGGTTCTGTGTGGCCAGTGCAGTACTGGGATGCTCTCGGCTCCATTCTGTGTGGCCAGTGCCGTTCTCGGATGCTCTGGGCTTCATTCTGTGTGGCCAGTGCAGTACTCGGATGCTCTTGGATTGGTTCTGTGTGGCCAGTGCAGTACTTGGATGCTCTTCGTTGTGCATGGTCAGGGCAATACTCGGATGCTCTGGGCTGCATCCTGTGGGGCCAGTGCAGTACTCGGATGCTCTGGGCTTCGTTCTGTGTGGCCAGTGCGGGACTCGGATCCCTCTCTGGGCCGCTTTGCCCAAGGGCACCACAGCCCTCTCTGGGCCTCAGGGCACCACAGCCCTTTCTGGGCTTCCTTCCCAAGCAGCCCTCTCTGGGCTTCTTTACCCAAGGGCACCACAGCCCTTTCTGTGCCCAAGGGCACCACAGCCATCTCTGGGCTTCTTACCCAAGGGCACTACATTCCTCTCTGGGCCTAAGGGCACCACGGCCTTCACTCTGGGCTTCCTTACACAAGCAGCCCTCTCTGGGCTTCCTTACCCAAGGGCACCACAGCCCTCTTTGGGCCCAAGGGCACCACAGCCCTCTCCGGGCTTCCTTACCCAAGAGCACCACAGCCCTCTCTGGGTCCAAGGGCACCACAGCCGTCTCTGGGCTTCCTTACCCAAGAGCACCACAGCCTTCTCTGGGCCCAAGGGCACCACAGCGTTGTCTGGTGTTCCTTACTCAAGGGCACCACAGCACTCTCTGGGCCCAAGGGCACCACAGCCTTCTCTGGGCTTTCTACCCAAGGGCACAACAGCCCTCTCTTGGCTCAAGGGCACCACAGCCCTCTCTGGGCTTCCTTACCCAAGCAGCCATCTCTGGGCTTCTTTACCCAAGGGCACCACAATCCTTTCTGGGCCCAAGGGCACCACAGCCCTCTCTGGGCTTCCTCACCCAAGGGCACCACAACCCTCTCTTTTCCCAAAAACACCACGGCCCTCTCTTGCTTACCCAAGGGCACCACAGCCCCCTCTGGGCCCAAGGCCACCATAGCTTTCTCTGGGCTTTCTTACCCAAGCGGCCCTCTCTGGGCTTCCTTACCTAAGGGCACCACAGCCCTCTCTGGGTCCAGGGGCACCACAGCCCTCTCTGGGCTTCCTTACTGAAGGGCACCACAGCCCTCTCTGGGCTTCCGTACCCAAGGGCACCACAGCCCTCTCTGGGCCCAAGGGCACCACAGCCCTCTATGGGCTTCCTTACCCAAGACTACACAGGAGAAGCCTTTCACTCTATTTCTGGCTTCACTTGCACCCGCGAGAAGACCTAATCTCGCGCCCTTGCGTGTTGAGGGCCCTTTGGCTTTGGGAGGTGCCTCGGGTCTCCTAGCCAGCCAGGTCTATGAGTGCGTTCTCTCGGGGGGGCACTTACCCAAGGGCACCACAGCCCTCTCTGGGCTTCTTCCTTACCCATTACCCAAGCGCACCACAGCCCTCTCTGGGCCCAAGGGCACGACAGCCATTTCTGGGCTTCCTCACCCAAGGGCACCACAGCCCTCTCCACAGAGCTTCCTTACCCAAGACCACCACAGCCCTCTCCCTACCCAAGGGCACTGCAGTTTTGTCTGGGTTTCCTTACCCAAGGGCACCACAGCCCTCTCTGGGCCCAAGGGCCACCCAGCCTTTTCTGGGCTTCCTTATGCATGGGCAGCCCTGGCCCTCTTTGGGCCAAACGGCACAGCCCTCTCTGGGCCGCTTTGCCACCACAGCCCTCTCTGGGCTTCCTTCCCAAGCAGCCCTCTTTGGGCTTCTTTACTTACCCAAGGGCACCACAGCCCTTTCTGGGCCCAAGGGCACCACAGCCCTCTCTGGGCTTCTTACCCAAGGGCACCCAAAGCCCTTCTGGGCCCAGGCAACAAAAACAAAAAAGACCAAGGGCCCCCACAGCCCTCTCTGGTGTAAGAAGCACTACATCTCTCTGTGCCCTAAGGGCTCCACGGCTTCACCTGGGCTTCCTTAACCCAACAGCCTCTGCTGGGCTTCCTACCCAGGGCACCACGCCCTCTTTGCCCAAGGGCAAAACCACAGCCTCTCCGGCTTCTTCCCAAGACACCAACAGCCCTCCTCTGGGCTTCCTTACCCAAGAGCCCCACAGCCCTCTCTGGGCCCAGGCAACCAAGCCCTCTCTGTCTCCTTCTCAAGGCCCACAGCCCTCTCTGGGTCCAAGGGCACCACAGCCCTCTCTGGGCTTCCTTACTGAAGGGCACCACAGCCCTCTCTGGGCTTCCGTACCAAAGGGCACCACAGCCCTCTCTGGGCCCAAGGGCACCACAGCCCTCTCTGGGCTTCCTTACCCAAGACCACACAGGAGAAGCCTTTCACTCTATGTCTGGCTTCACTTGCACCCACGGGAAGACCTAATCTCGCGCCCTTGCGTGTTGAGGGCCCTTTGGCTTTGGGAGGTGCTTCGGGGCTCCTAGCCAGCCTGGTCTATGAGTGCGTTCTCTCGGGTGGCACTTACCCAAGGGCACCACAGCCCTCTCTGGGTCCAAGGGCAACCCAGCCCTTTCTGGGCTTCCTTATGCATGGGCAGCCCTGGCCCTCTTTGGGCCAAACGGCACAGCCCTCTCTGGGCCGCTTTGACCAAGGGCACCACAGCCCTCTCTGGGCTTCAGGGCACCACAGCCCTTTCTGGGCTTCCTTCCGACGCAGCCCTCTCTGGGCTTCTTTACCCAAGGGCACCACAGCCCTTTCTGGGCCCAAGGGCACCACAGCCCTCTCTGGGCTTCTTACCCAACACAGCCCTCTTTGGGCCCAAGGGCACCACAGCCCTCTCCGGGCTTCCTTACCCAAGAGCACCACAGCCCTCTCTGGGTCCAAGGGCACCACAGCCCTCTCTGGGATTCCTTACCCAAGAGCACCACAGCCCCCTCGGCCCTCTCTGGTCTTCCTTACTCAAGGGCACCACAGCCCTCTCTGGGCCCAAGGGCACTACAGCCTTCTCTGGGCTTTCTACCCAAGGGCACCACAGCCCTCTGTTGGCTCAAGGGCACCACAGCCCTCTCTGGGCTTCTTACCCAAGCAGCCCTCTCTGGGCTTCTTTACCCAAGGGCACCACAATCCTTTCTGGGCCCAAGGGCACCACAGCCCTCTCTGGGCTTCCTCACCCAAGGGCACCACCCCGCTCTCTGGGCCCAAGGGCACCACGGCCCTCTCTTGCTTACGCAAGGGCACCACAGCCCTCTCTGGGCCTAAGGCCACCACAGCTTT
>CAJNDT010004489.1:0-14377 GCA_905221615.1 Symbiodinium sp. CCMP2592
CCTCAATCCGGTCTTCATTTCCAGGAACACCTCGAACTCCCGTGGGAGTGTGAACTTCATACATGACACCTCCATGCTGAAACAAGTCTTCAGCCTCCTGCCGTGGAATCCCATTGTCAATCAAGTCTTGAGGGCCCAGAACTGCAAGGTCATCCGCATACTCAGCTCCTAGCAAACCCAGGGTCTCCGCTAAGTGGCCGAACCCGTGTCCAATCAACATGGTTTCGAGTGGAATCCGATCCTGGACATGAACATTGGAAGCGCCAAAACCGAACCGCAAACATTCACTAACCCATGCATCCTCAGTCCACGGTTCTACATACGGTCGATTTCTGTCCTGCGCTACAACAAAGCGAAGCTTCGACTGATCATCTCCCCGCTCAAGTTCAAAGGCTTCCGCCCTCTTGAACACTCTCGTGATGGGATCTAAGACATACACAGGGTGCACAGCGTTCACCGTCCATTCCTCGTTCAAGACAGCTGGCAGCTCATCTAGCATACCCGTCCGATGTAATTGCCATACTCCCTGCTCAAGCCTCTGATAATTCTCAAGATGTTCGAACTCCGCGTGGGCCTTGATGACAATGTTTCCCGGGCTAGTCCACATTCTCCATTCTAAACCCGTCAACCGTAGACTCCAAACCCAGCCCACTTCATCATCACTCTCCTCCTGAAGCTCCTCACCGAACTCGCTTGGAGTAAGATCATCACTCCCAACGCTGTCGATCTCGGAAAGTTCCGAAGGAGAATTGTGATCATCTGAGTTTGATTCGGATTCGCACATGGCCATGCTCGCCTGCACACGAATGGTCATTGCAGATTTCGCCTCGGCGCCGACAAGAGCTGCAGCCTTTGCCTTTGCATCCGGTTTTGCCTTGGCCTTAGCCTCCGCTTCCTTAGCTGCTGCTTTTGCCTTTGCATCAGGTTTTGCTTTAGCCTTAACCTTAGCTTCATCTCCCTTTGCTCCTTTGTCCTTTCCTTTCCCCTTAGCCTTTGCTCCCTTAGGTGCGGCATGCATGTACTCGCAATCCTTTCCCTTCAAGCATCCCCGCTCCGTGTTGAAGAAGGCACAAGGAATAAACTTGGTGTCACCTGATGCATTCCCCTTTTTGCCCTTGTCCTTGCCTTTGCCCTTTGCCGCTGTAATCTCGTACTCACCATTACCAGCCTCATATCCCTTGGATTGGCCAGGTTTGGAAAACTCCTCAGCAGCAAGGCGCCTCGCCTCTGATTCAATCGCCGTCAACAAGAGACTCACACCCTCTTCCGTAGGATTCAATATCTCCGGGCGAAGCCGTAACAAGTTCAAGCGAGTACTCAAAGTAATGTTCTTCTTCTCCAAGGCTTTGACAAGGCTATTCAAGGATGCAATCGCTTCATGAGGAGGGTGGCTAGGTAGTCCTAGAGCTGATGTTCGCGAGTTTGCCAACTTGAACCTACGCAGCGTTGCCAAACACTCTGTGAAGGATGATGCGTGAGGCAGATTTCGCAAAAAGCTCGTCAAGGATGCTTTCTCTTCCACTCCTCCAGGTTGGAATCGTTCAAGGATGGCCTCAAGGATAGCCAGTGATGGAACAACCTGACCCGCTGCCGATTCAATGACTCCACGCTTGATCTCATCCGTAGTTTGCGATAAAAGAGTCATGGAGAGTCGAGATTCAAACTCGTCACATCCAGCAGGTGTTGTCGGCATCAAATCCCAGTCACTGATTCCTCTATCCATTATTGTTTTAAACCGTTCCAATGCGCGGTCGATCTGAAACCTCACGAAGCGAGCAAAACCTGATCCCACACAACTCGCGACTGAGACCATCTCAGTGGCATATTGGGCAAACTGCAGCCCCTTTTCCCATGCCTGGCCTCTCGGTTCATCGATCTTTGGAAACTCCTTGAGAAGCTTCCACTGACCGCCTTGGACACGCAGATCTTTGGACTCCAATTGCAAGGCATGACCTGCAGCTGAAGATGTCTCCGATTTCACAAATTCACGAGGTAGGGCAGGAGGTGGAGCACGTGGTGCCCATGAACCGTTAACCAGCCCAGGTGGGTCCCTATACCAGTCTTGTATTGGCTTCTCGTCATAGGCATCCCACCACTGATCTCTATCAGCATCCGTTTGATCCTGGAGTGGCGTCCCACTCGCCATGTTGAATGTTTGGACCCCGCTAGGCCCCTTATCTTGCACCTCATGCGCCTGCGTGGGTACTACAGGATCTGGCTTTGGCTCGCGGCTCAAGATATGACTCAGGTGACCTTGGATCTCCTCATCTCTCGCACGCAGCTGTTTGCAAATCCGCTCAGTTTCCACAACTCGCGCCATGACCGATGCAAGCTCCTTTGATCGTCCACTCTCCTCCTCAAGGGGTCTGGACTCGAGCTTCTGAACGACCTCCTGTAGGTCAAGTATCCTCAACCAAAGCTTGTCCGATTCAAGTTTATTGTGCTTCAATAAGGTTTCCCGCTCAGCTTCGCCACTAGCTAAACCCCGGGACTCCAAACCAAGCACATGCTCATTCAGCTCGGTCAATCGCTGGCTCATCGCCTCATGGAGAAACACTTGTCCTTCAATGCCATCGACTCTTTGGGCAAGGTGTTTCATGCTCTCTGTCAACTCAGCCACTCGCTGATTCAAGGATCCGTACGCTTGGCTACTCTGCACTGCGGCCTCCCGTAACTGGTCAACTCCAGCTACAACCGTAGTTAAACCTGTCGCAAGCAAGTTCGTCCGGCGCTCCGTCTCTAGGCGTAGCCCTTCGAGATTCTGGTGCACCTGTTCAATGTCGGTTATGGCTACCATGTTCCATTGAGTCCCCTCAAGTTGCCTCATCAATTGAATCACGTCGCCGTTCGCTGTCCTGATCTCGTGCATTTGCCGGACCAAGAAATCTGCTCCTGACATTAAAACATCAGTCATGTCTCCTCTGTCCTGGCCAGAAACAAAGGTGTCTTGCTGATGCTGTGCTGCTGCGACAAGTGTTGCGGAGTGATGGCTTGGAGCGCTTGGGCTCCTAACCTCTTGGTTAGGGCTTCCGTCTGATATTCTGCTGAAGTGAGTTGGAGTCGGAGAAGGGAGACATCGAGGAACATCATTAAAATCCCCCGCCATCGGAGATGCCTTTCACCTCAATCCTCACTCACCTCCTAGCCCTGAATCCCTGAACGAACTAATCCCTCCCTGAAACCCTGAAGACGGGCTCGGGTCTCGGTTATCAGGAAGAGGAAGGACGAGGATACCAGGAAGGGACCCCAATCCCAAACCCGGAATAACCCCAACCCCCATGATCCGCTCAGAGAATTTGTTGCATCTTGAGCCACAGTCAGTGGCATAGTTTATGGTTAAGCCAAGCTCTCTTCGAAGCTTGTGCGTGTCACCTTGCGCAGGGGCCGATGCATGTCACAAGCAACACATATATATATATATATATATATATACATACATACTTATGCATGTAATGTACACAGATGGACAGATAGACCGTATACCTATTAGCGAAACCGACAGGATTCCGTTTGCGATGTCCGGGCTGAAGACGGTTGTCGACCTCGGGCCTTTTGTGCTGAAGCTCGGTGCGCTTTGGTGGTTTTGGGATTTAGGGCTTTAGGGATTTAGGGTTTAAGGATTTGGGATTTAGGGATTTGAGGTTTAGGGATTTAGGGGTTTAGTGATTTGGGGTTTAGGGGTTTGATGTTTAGGGTTTGGGGTTTCAGGGCTGGAGGGTTTCAGGGCATGAGGTTTCAGCCGTAGTCAGGATTTGGGCTTTAGGGTTCAGGGGTGGTTCTAGGGTTTCGGAGGCTTGGATTTTGGCCTTTAGAGTTTTTAGGGCTTAGGCTCCATTACAGCATTCTGGCTCGCTTGGGGTTTTTGAGCTCGGGGTTTGCGGGCTCCGGGTGTTTTGGAGTCCGCCTTGGTTTAGGGCATCAACTTGGACTTCGATTTAGGGCTGGGGGTATTGGGTCTATGTCGCTTCGCATGTGGAGCCAAGCACCATCACAAAAGCCCCAGGACCGACATGTTTACAAAACAGCAAACCCTATGACCCAAATCCGACCTACCTGGACCCCCAAAGTATGTAGAATAATGGCCGTTTACAGGTATTGGGCCATTATTTTAGCTACTTTGGGGGGTTTAGGTAAGTCCCTGTGTAGGATTTCCATGCTGGCGGATCGAAAAGCGGCCCCTAAGAAAAAGTCCGACCTAAGACCGACGAAGAGTGCTGCAGGCATGCCTGAAGTGCCTTAGTTACGCCTGTGCCAGAGATGCGGGGTGAGTGTTTCAGTACCTAGTTCAAGGTCTAGATTTAAAGAAGACAGTCTGCTCGTACTGATGTAATATGATGTAATTATAACACGTAGAATATATGATACCCCGAAGCCTATTCTAATGCAGTAAGGAGCCTATCTATCTATCTATATGTCTATCTATCTATCTATCTACATATCTATCTGTGTCTCTCAGAGGGTCTGTATACGTGTATATATATATATACACATACATATATATATATATATCAATATATATATATATATATATATATATATATATATATGTATGTATGTATGGATATAGAAGTATATATGGATATATATATATATATATGTGTGTATGGATATACATATACACATATATATATATATATATATATGTATGTATGTATGTATGTATGTATATATATTATAATATATATCCGTCTATATATATATATATATATATATATATATGTTTGTATGTGCATGTATACATACATATACATATACATATATATATATATACATGTATGTGTATATGTATGTATGTATGTATGTATTTAGGTAAGCAGGTATGTATGTATATGTGTTTAGGTATGTATGTATGTATGTATGTATGTATGTATATATATACATATATATATATATATAACGTGGTAGCAGTTCTTGCGCGAGAATGCAGGGTGCTTGTGAGCCTGCACGCACTCCAGCCTGTACATTAGACTACACAGTTTTACGTTGAACGCCTGAGCAGCCAAGGAACAAGACTCTTACTTACGCCCGTGGCTTAGCAAGCGCGATGGATGCCTTGTGGGTTCAGGGTTTAGGGTGAGCGGGTGTGTAGCGTGCTGCAATCAGTTCAGCTGGCACGCCTGGGGATTCGCAGACCGGGTTTAGTCACAGTCTTTAGTTGAGGATCCGAGGAGCTGCTGGCGTTCAGTAGGGAGTTTGGGCGTTTGGGTCGTAGGGTTAAGCGTGTTATGTTTTTTTTGGAAGGGGCGATGCGGTGTTTTAGTCGCTTCGTGCTTCAGCATTCAGGTTATAGCGAGGTTTGACCAATCAAGCATAGCAGCATGCAATCCCTTGCCACAACAAAGTTGTATTTGTCAAGGGCCCTCCCTAGGCCATAGACCCAAAACTTTAAAGCCGAAGCTTAAAAGCCGAAGCCTTAACCCGGCTCTGACCCAAGAAACGAGAGCTGCCGACCGGCTCCGAGCGGCCAAGAAGCAAGACTGGAAGCTGGATCCCACGAATGCAGGACGGCGAGGACAGCGACAACCCTTTCCCAGACGGTGAAGAACCGCCCAGGGTGCTGCTGATTTGGAGGCGCTGAACGCCTTGGGGAACGATGAGATCGCCGACATTGGCGAATGGCGACACACGCGTGACGAGGCTCTGGACCACTTCATAAAGGTGGGAAGCGCCTTGGAGCGCGTCATGCGGGACCTCCCCGGGGCTCTGCAGCGCCCCCTGGCGATATTGCAGGATGAAGCGGCTTTTCAAATCTCACAACTTTGCTGAACAAGATATGGAACCCGATGCAAGCCTGTGACAAGGCAGGGTCGTGAGTGCAGGAGAATTGGCCCAATCTAAAGGAACCCTTACGAACCCTAAACCCTAAACCCTAACCGCATGATCAATCCGAGTCCGAGCCGTACACCCTACCAGGCTGAAGTTTGGAGAGCTTCATTCTGAACTGGGATCCCGCTGGCAGTGATGGTATAACCACACGACTGAAATACGTAGTTCAGAATGGTCATACTGCAGGTTCCTCGCGGTAGTAATGCTGGCTTGAGCCACAAGCCTGAGCAGAGAAGCAGTTTCGCTAAACCCTACACCCTAAACAGGCCCGAAACCCTAAACAGGCCCTATACCCTAAACCCTTAAACCTTTAAACCCTAAACCCTAGCCAAAATGCAGGGGTGCGGGGTAGGAAATCCTTAAGCCTTGACTCTCAGGGAGCAGTTCCGCATCACGGCTCCACCGGGTTACGCCTGGTCCTGGAACGTCTTCAACATCTTTGACACCTTCATCTACAGGCTGGGTTTAGGGTTTAGGGTCGAGGGGTTAGGAAATTTGATTTCAGGGCTTAGGGAGAGGATGTTGCTGAAGTTCGTCGACTTTGCTTCGCATCTTGTCATCGTGCTCGTCGTTGCTGCGGTTGCTGCCTTTCGGCCGCCGACAGTTGATGATGTCGCCTTTGCAAGTGCTGTTGTGGCTGATGGCTGCTGTTGTGTCCCTGTGTCAGTCTTAATACGTTTCGCGGGCTGGTCTGCCGGTCTTTGCGGCCGTCGTCCTCCTGCTGTAACGGTTTAGGGTTTGGGGCCTTTCGGGTCTACTACTGCCTCCGTTGCCGTCTGCGCCCCCACACCGACACAATGCTGCTGCCAAAAGACGACCGCGACCACTGCTAGCATCAAGGGAACCTGGAGGATCATGGGACCTAGTAAGTAAGGTTATAAGTACCCTAGCTGGAGTTGTAAGAAGTTACCCTAATTATAAAGCTAGTTACTAAGTCCCATGATCCTTTAAGAACCGCTATCATGGGGCGACTCTCTGATCTGATCGTTAAACTTGACATCTCGGCGCCCTGCTCTCTTTGCAAGGTTCCTCCCGGGACAGCCAAAGGCTCAGAACACCCAGCAGAGTAATATAGGGACCCTAGGTAATTATTGAGGCTCCTACTTTCAGGAGATTAGAGGGTGTTGCTATCTGGCGAGGAGGGTTTTAGGATCTAGGAATTTGTGATTTTAACTCAACTTGGGGGCCTCGTTCCTGGGATTTTGGGGAACAGAGACTCTTGGCAGCTGGGATGCAGAACCCCTGTCTGGTGCTTAGTCGGGAATGGGGGATATGATCCTCCCTTGAGAGTCCCTTATAGTAGTCCCTATAACCCATTCCCCGATTCCCTACTAAGAACCAGACAGGAACGCTTGCGTTTGGTCTGGTCCGGATTTGTGACCTCATGGTTTGGGACTTCAGCTTTATTCGCAGCTCATTCGGATACTCTAGGGGCCTTAATAATTGGAACAGGGTTTTGGGGTATATTGTACTATAACTATAATAAGGAACCTCCCAAAATCAGTTTTTTTCGTTGCAGTGTTCTTACACCTTACATGACTGCACTAGCGCTACTAAACCGCAAGCTTGAAGCCCCAAACTCTCCATCCCTCGAAGCCCAAAAGCTCTAAACCCTCAGCTACCAAGAACCTCTCAACCAAAAGCTTTTGGGAGTTTCCTAAACTAGGGGACCTTAGTATAGTACCCTAAATAGTAGGATCCTTATTATAAGGACCCCTAAACAAGGTACCCCCAATTTTCGGAAACTCCCTACCATAACCCTACTACGAACCCTTATAGATCCCTTATAGTAACCCTGTAAAGGGACCCTTAGGTACCACCCTAATATTTCGGAAACTCCCGTTTGAGCTCCGCTGCATCCGAAATAACCTGAACTCCAGAGTCCAGACCCCGCAGCTGGCGTTATTCAAACCAGCTCCCAATTTCTCATGTACCCAGAGAGCCCAATACCCCTTAATTAAGGAATCTAGCTTAATTAGCTTAAATCATAACATTAAGCCCTATATAATTTAAGCCATATTCCTTTGTTAAGGGGTATTGGGCTCTCTGTTAGGGGTTAGAAGTTAGAAGGGCCCCCAACCTGTAATAGTGGTATAATAGGAATATAGTAGGGCCCGAATATAATCCTGAAAAATCCCTATTACAGACCTGGTAGTCCAAAACTCAAGAACCCTAAACCCGAAACCCAGGCCCGAAACCCTAAACTTCAAGCCCTAGTGTAGGGGCTTAAATAAATACTATTTTGAGGGTTCCTTACTATAATCATAGTACAGTATACCTTAAAAACCCTGTTCTAACTATCAAGGCCTCTTAGGCCCTTCCAAGGACAGCGGAGCTTCCAGGAGGCGTGCCGCCCTTCCCCACGGAGAACCCAAATGTCATCGTCTGGACCACCTACGACACGTGCGCCTCCACTTCCGGGTTCAGGGTTGAGGATCGAGCTTGCGTGATGCAGTGCAACTTCACACTGAACCAGCTTGGATGCAGCCTAAAACTTACAAGCTTCAACCAGAAGGCGGAGAAGTGTAGGCCTCGGGAGGCATGACTTTGAGGGAGTTTACGGGCTCAGGCTAGATCCTTCCTTTTCCGCAGTTTGCGAGTTAATCGGTGACCGCTGGTTTTGTTGCATATTGTTGCGTGCCACCAGGGCCCCTCGCTACTTCTCCGGAAGTCCGGCAACAGTTGCAGGCGGCACTACTGCTTCACGACGAGCCGTCGTGGTGGAACTACGGGGAGCGGTGCCCGCACCCGCAAGTCTTTCCACATCCGCATCACCGGAGGGTTCCTCGCTGAGTTAGAGGCCTTTTGCACTGCTGCTGGAAGCGCAGGGATTGGACCCGCCGAGCGCGAGAATTTGGAGATCTGTCGTGGCTACATCGCCCGACTCGAAGCTGGGGAGGTTCCATTGCAGCACGCGCCTCTTCCGGCCTTCGTGCCAGCTACATTCGGAGGTCCATTGCTTTCCCCTGCACCGGCTGTAATTCTTGTAGTCACTGCTGAGACCCCTGGTATTCCTTCTGCTCCTTCTGGCTCTTCTGGGGCATCCGATCTCAGCTTGCGTGACTCGGCACGGGCTTTAGGAGATTCGGAGGTTGAGGGTAAGGGTACGTCGCCCAGTGCACGGAACTTGCCACCCCCCTTCCCTAAGGCTAAGATTAGACCCGTAGGCATCGCGCCGACGGAAGCTCCCGATCTTGGACCTTATGTCCCAAGTGGTCGTCGAGCGGGTGTCACGTGGGAGAACCCATTGCCGGGGTCTATAGGGATTAAAGATGTGTGCAGGTCTTGTCTTGTGCAGACACTAGTGGGTTGCCAGACCTTTCTCCTGAAGCCGCTTTCGCGAAGAGCTTTCAACCATCGAAACCCTAAAGAATACTGTAGGGGCCTTAAAATTTAGAATCGGGTTTTTGTGGTTCCTCAGTATGATTATAGTATAATGTAAATATCCCCCAAACCCCTATTTCAATTAGTAAGGCCCGGATATTACCCTAATCTCGGAATCGGAACCTGTGGCCCACCGCCAATGTCCCACATTGGGCCCTACAGCTTCCGCTGAACTGTCTGGTGCTTCGTAGGGGATGGGGGAATGGATCCCTATGACCTTGAGGGTCCTGTATCGTAGTCCCAATGCCCCATTCGCCCATTCCCCATTATAGTAACCGTTTGAAGGTACATGGCGGGTGAAGCCTACAAGCTGCGAACTCTTATAGAGGCCTCGAGGGCTGCGTGGGACCTACAGCTGCTAGAATTAGCAGCTGAAAGGTTTTAGGTGTCTTGTTTAGGGTCGAGGGCTGAAAGATAAGCTTAATAAAAACCTGCCTATCATAAGCTCATATTCTAGACCTTGTTATAGTGTTCATGCGGATACCATGGATATAGAACGGGCTCTCCGCATGATCTCGCTTGAATCTCCGTTCCCAGGAGTTGGAGCCGGAAGAGACCGAAAGTCTGAAACCCAAAGCCCCCACGATCCTACAGCCCAGATGGATCCAGGATTGAAGCTACATCTATCTTACTCCACATGAATGCTCAAGCTCGAGCATTTCAGATTTTTGGGTTTTGTTCTTTCAGCTGGAGTTTAGGGCTTGCTTTGCAGTTGATGCTTTCTGGTCCAGGGCTTTCTTTTCGGGTTGCGGCCAGGATCGAGGGTCGGCATGACGGCACTACAAGTACCCTAAACCCTAAGTCCAATTTTCTTGTATTACTAGGATGCCCAGTAGTACCCTTATTCCCTTTTTGTAGTCCTAGGTTCCTTATAAAGTTACCCAATACCAAAAAGAGAGTTCCTTTTATTCTTAGGCTACTGGGTATCCTAGATTATGTTGGGCCTTACTGGGGTTTTAAAGTCTTTGCGCTAGGGTTTGCTGGTCTCTAAACCCTAAAACAAGTACATAGATCCCCTATTTCCCTAAACCCTCAACCCAAGACCATCCTGAACCCTAGACCCCAAACCCCCCCATTTAAAACCCACGGCGCCTCGAGCCGAGGACCGGCACAGAGCCGAAGCCCGTGGCCTCGAGTGGCCGGGCACCCCGGGTTTAGGGTTTGTAGGGCTTGGGGTTAGGGTTTAGGGATTGGGTTTAGGGTTTGGGGCTTTGGTTCAGGGTTTGGGGATTGGGGTTTAGGGTTTAGGGCTGTGGTTTAGGGTTTATTAGCTTAGGGTGTGGAGTCAAGAGGGTTAGTTTAGGGTGTAGAGGGCTTAGGGTTTGGGGCTCAGGGTGTAGAGCTTGAGGTGCAGGGTCTAGGCTTTAGGCATTGTTTTTTAAGATCCCCACATACGCATACTACATGCTGCGCCCAAACCGTAGTGTGAGGGGTGGAGAGTCGAAGGTTCAGAGCTTGCCATAGTGAGGTGAACCACGTGATGTTTCCGTTTAGCCCCTATTGAAGCATACAGTAGTATAATTACAACGAAACCGTCGTCTGTAGGGTTTACGGTTCAGGGCTTGCCATAGCCTGAACCATAACATGTGTTCTACCCACATAATATAAGCGTACTAACTATACTACATCATACCACCTGAGGGAGGGTTTAATGTCTAGGGCTTGCCACAGCGATCTGGACCGAATAATGTTTCCTGTTTGAAAACGTTCGCTTTTAAAATGCACTTCATCAAAAAGGCGACCCAAGCCAACCAGTCAACTTATCGCTGGGGCACCTATCCCGTGGTTTTTGGGGACAGTTATCATGAACAACTCTGAAGACCCCAGTTGGTAGTTGCAGCACAGACACCCCCCTGGCCGCACTGTGGACTTCTGACTTTCACAGGCAGTTTCAGCAACTTCAGGGGTACCTAGAAATAAATTCTAATCTTCAAGCAATGGCCATATCTCCGAGCGTCTGTTCTCTACCGCAGGGATGTGGTGGACCATTCCTGCAGATTGGGTTCGGTGTTGCGTGGACGAAAGGACGAGCTCTGGCTTCGAAACTCCGAGGAAGGGAGGGCGGCTGCTGCCTCCTTGCTGCCAGTGCCGTACTTCTTGGGAGACACAGAGCCTTGAGGTCGAGGAGCTCGGTGGTCCTTGGATGCAAGGCGCAGGAGTGGACCGAGCTGCTGGTGGACGGAGATTCGCATTCACGGGACGATATTTCTTGGGCTTTGCAGAACCTGCGCTCACGTGGCCAGCCGGTGAAGACGACGATTTTCGCCGCACCGGCCCGGCTTCACAATGGCAAGTGGTATGATTTCGTGCGAGAGCAAGGGCTGCGGTTCCATGGTGTGCAGAGGGCCACGGGTTACAAGGATCCCAACGACGAAGCGATCGTCGGCTGCATGAAGAAGCTGGTCATGCTTGCTGGTGTGAGCCGAATAGCTCTGCTAACATCAGACTCTGACTTCTTGCAAGGCGCACAGCATGTTTGCGAGGCTGGCGGGAAAGTCGTGGTGCTAGTGCCCGAATCCCAGACGGGCACACGGAAGACTTACGCCGACGCAGGCCTCGAAGTCGTTCCCATCGTCCGAACTGGGGCCAGGCAGTGTCCAAGAGTGAAGGCCTATCTCCATTCCGATGGCACGGGATCCCTGGAACGGTGCGAGCCGGTCCAGCCCCCATTGGTTCGAGGAAGTGGCCAAGCTGCATACCTTGCTGGAGCAGCTGGGTCTCTGGCAAGGGCCAGATTCAAAACTCTCCACCTGCATTGCCAAATGCTGGTTCGCCAACTCCCTCGGCACGCTCACCCTCTTCCCCTTTCATTGCGCTATCTCGGAGCTCCACCAAGCACTTTCCGCAATCAAGGGCGACTGCAGAAGAATCTCCTCCCCTCCACTCGCCTTCTTCTTCCCGATCGGCAGTGGCACGCCGACGTCGAAGCAAAAGACTACCTTTGGTGGAAGTCGGGCCGCGAGCATTTTTCAGGGAGGTGGGTGGTTGTCAAAATTAGGGTCCCTTTTGGGGTCCCTATTACAATACGGCACTTATCATTTAGTGTACCCAAAAAGGGACCCTAATTTTTACAACCACCCGGGTGGCCCCTTCATGCTGCATGATTCGGACTCTTTGCCTTCGAGGCTTGTGAGGAGATTGGGCTACTTCGACGACCACCTGAATGCAGACCTCCGGGAGGCCATGTTGGTTTCTCTGCCATCGTTTTTGTAACATTTTTTCACGTTTATGGATACTTTAGCGAAAGAAGGAATAGAAAAATCACTTTTGACACTATGCCAACCCTAAACCCCTAAACCCCTTACCCCTAAACCCCTAAACCCCTAAACCCTAAACAGAAAACCCCTAAACCCCTAAACCCGAAACCCGAAACCATGGACCAGGTGTTTGCAAACATGCAGGGCAACAAGCGGCTCCTGCGGGAAGCTCGGTCTCTTCCGGACCCCGAGGACCTTTGCACGACAGGGCCTAGCAAATGGAGGTTGTAGCACTCCCCAAGGCTCCGAAGAGGGTCTTGGGCTTTCGGTTTGGGATCTCACTACGAGGTCCAAGAGCCTTAGGGCTAATTACAGGGGCCCTTCATACCTAGAACAGGGCTTTGAGGGCTTCCTTATTACATAATTATAGGATAATATACTACGCCCAAGCCCTGTTCTAGCTTTTTAGGCCCCAATATTAGGGGTTACGGTTCTCTGAACAGGGCTCTTAGACACGGAGTCCCAAAGTCAGCTAATTACCTCAAACTCTAAACCCTAAACGTGCCTGGACAATGAAACCGGTGCCCTCAACCGTGGTTTGGGCTTCCGATCAGGACGGCATCGGAGAACTCTCGGGCTTGCTACGGCAGGCCTTTGTCTCGAATCTGGGCAGTTGTTAAGCAGCATACCCTTTCCGGCAAGCATGTTAGATAACAGCTCCGCACTATGGCCATCTTGCTTGAGTTCCTTGCAAACGCGATGACACCCCTGCAGCATCCTCCGTATGGTAACTTCGGATGTACATGCTATTAACGAAAATCCCAGGAACGCTTGCTCTGGGCACTGGCAACTGCCGCCGAAGGATGTGGACGTGGGGTTGTCGAAAGTCACACAAGTTGGGCGCGCGGAGTCTCTATAGGTCTGTAGGGTGTAGCTACGCTTAGCCCTAAACTTTAAAGCCGAGATCAGAAGGAGTAGCTCAAAGCAACCGCACAGGCAAGAGGGATGCTGGTGAGGAAGGGCTACCTGGAGAGCCCCCATCAAAGCGAGTCCGACGTCCTCGAAACTGGGTCCTTTTAGGATATATTTTTCCCCACATCACTGTGGGGTTTTTGTTTTTGGCGCCTGCACCGCCGCAGCGTGCAACCTCCGACCGCCCGCCCCCCCCACAAGACAACACCACACCACACCACACCACACCACACCACACCACACCACACCACACCACACCACACCACACAACACCACACCACACCACACCACACCACACCACACCACACCACACTACACCACACCACACCACACCACACCACACCACACCACACCACACCACACCACACCACACCACACCACACCACCACACCACACCACCACACCACACCACACCAGACCACAAAGAGTCTTCCGGAGGCTCTCGGAGGGCTCTTGGAGGGCTCTTGTGGGATCAGGCGCGCGCAAAGGGGTCCTGCACTTACGAAGAGTCTTCCTGAGGCTCTCGGAGGGCTCTTGGAGGGCTCTTGTGGGATCAGGCGCGCGCAAAGGGGTCCTGCACTTACGAAGAGTCTTCCGGAGGCTCTTGGAGGGCTCTTGGGGGGCTCTTGTGGTATCAGGCGCGCGCAAAGGGGTCCTGCACTTACGAAGAGTCTTCCGGAGGCTCTTGGAGGGCTCTGGGAGGGCTTCTTGTGGATCAGGCGCCTCGCTAAAGGGTCTTGCTTCTTAGAGAGTCGTCGGAGGCTCTTGGAGGGCTCTTGTTGGATCAGGCGCGCGCTAAAGGGGTCCTGCTCTTACGAAGAGTCTTCCGGAGGCTCTTGGAGGGCTCTTGGAGGGCTCTTGTTGGATCAGGCGCGCGCTAAAGGGGTCCTGCTCTTACGAAGAGTCTTGGAGGGCTCTTGTTGGATCATGCGCGCGCTAAAGGGGTCCTGCTCTCGGGAAGAGTCTCCCGCGACTAAAATCCTCTCCTCTGAGGGCTC
>CAJNDT010004490.1:0-14372 GCA_905221615.1 Symbiodinium sp. CCMP2592
CCCATTCCGACACACATTTTTGCTTAAGCACGGAAGATGCTAAGAGACGTGCTAACTTGAAAATGTGCACAGAACCCCATTCCGACACACATTTCTGCTTCAGCACGGAAGATGCTAAGAGACGTGCTAACTTGAAAATGTGCACAGAACCCCATTCCGACACACATTTTTGCCTCAGCACGGAAGATGCTAAGAGACGTGCTAACTTGAAAATGTGCACAGAACCCCTTTCCGACACACATTTTTGCTCCAGCACGGAAGATGCTAAGAGACGTGCTAACTTGAAAATGTGCACAGAACCCCATTCCGACACACATTTTTACGCGACTTCAGCACGTGAAGATGCTAGGAGACGTGTTCACTTGAAAATGTGCACAGAACCCCTTTCCGACACACATTTTTGCTTCCGCACGGAAGATGCTAAGAGACGTGCTAACTTGAAAATGTGCACAGAACCCCATTCCGACACACATTTTTGCTTCAGCACGGACGATGCTAAGCGACGTGCTAACTTGAAAATGTGCACAGAACCCCATTCCGACACACATTTTTGCTTCAGCACGGAAGATGCTAAGAGACGTGCTAACTTGAAAATGTGCACAGAAGCCCATTCCGAAACACATGTTTGCTTCAGCACGGAAGATGCTAAGAGACGTGCTAACTTGAAAATGTGCACAGAACCCCATTCCGACACACATTTTTGCTTAAGCACGGAAAGATGCTAAGAGACGTGCTAACTTGAAAATGTGCACAAAACCCATTCCGACACACATTTTTGCTTCAGCACGGAAGATGCTAAGAGACGTGCTAACTTGAAAATGTGCACAGAACCCCATTCCGACACACATTTTTGCTTCAGCACGGAAATGCTAAGAGACGTGTTAACTTGAAAATGTGCACAGAACCCCATTCCGACACACATTTTTGCTTAAGCACGGAAGATGCCAAGAGACGTGCTAACTTGAAAATGTGGCAACGAAACCCCATTCGACACACATTTTTGCTTCAGCACGGAAGATTCTTAAGAGACGTGCTAACTTACATGTGCACGAACCCCATTCCGACACACTTTTTGCTTAGCACGAAGATTGCTAAGAGACGTGCTAACTTGAAAATGTCACAGAACCCCATTCCGACAACCATTTTTGCTTCAGCACGGAAGATGCTAAGAGACGTGCTAACTTGAAAATGTGCACAGAACCCCATTCCGACACACATTTTTGCTTAAGCACGGAAGATGCTAAGAGACGTGCTAACTTCAAAATGTGCACAGAACCCCATTCCGACACACATTTTTGCTTCAGCACGGAAGATGCTAAGAGACGTGCTAACTTGAAAATGTGCACAGAACCCGATTCCGACACACATTTTTCCTTCAGCACGGAAGATGCTAAGAGACGTGCTAACTTGAAAATGTGCACAGAACCCCATTCCGACACACATTTTTGCTTCAGCCGGGAAGATGCTAAGAGACGTGCTAACTTGAAAATGTGCACAGAACCCCATTCCGACACACATTTTTGCTTCAGCACGGAAGATGCTAGGAGACGTGCTAACTTGAAAATGTGCACAAGACCCCATTCCGACACAACATTTTGCTTTCAGCACGGAAGATGCTAAGAGACGTTTGCTAACTTGAATAATGGCACAGAAAACCCCAATTCCGACCACATTTGTGCTTCAGCACGGAAAGATGCTAAGAAGACGGCAAACTTGCAATTGTGCCACAGGTCTAAAACCTTGAAAATGTGCACAAAACCCCATTCCGACACACATTTTTGCTTCAGCACGGAAGATGCTAAGAGACGTGCTAACTTGAAAATGTGCACAGAACCCCATTCGACACACATTTTTGCTTCAGCACGGAAGATGCTAAGAGACGTGCTAACTTGAAAATGTGCACAGAACCCCATTCCGACACACATTTTTGCTTAAGCACGGAAGATGCTAAGAGACGTGCTAACTTGAAAATGTGCACAGAACCCCATTCCGACACACACTTTTGCTTCAGCACGGAACATGCCAAGAGACGTGTTAACTTGAAAAATGTGCAGCAGAACCCCATTCCCGACCCACACATTAGTTTGCTTCAGCACGAGAAGATGCTAAGAGGACGTGCAACTTCGAAAAAAATGTGCCACAGAACCCATTCCGGACACAATGTTGCTTAAGACGGAGATTGCTAAGAGCGTCCTAACTTGAAAATGTGCACAGAACCCCATTCCGACACACATTTTTGCTTCAGCACGGAAGATGCTAAGAGACGTGCTAACTTGAAAATGTGCACAGAACCCCCATCCGACACACATTTTTGCTTCAGCACGGAAGATGCTAAGAGACGTGCTAACTTGAAAATGTGCACAGAACTCATTCTGACACACATTTTTGCTTCAGCACGGAAGATGCTAAGAGACGTGCTAACTTGAAAATGTGCACAGAACCCCATTCCGACACACATTTTTGCTTAAGCACGGAAGGGAGGCTGAGAGATGGCTAACGTGAAAATGTCACAGACCCATTCCGGACAACATTTTGCTGCGACGGAAGATGCTATAAGACACGCGCTAACCTGAAAAGGTGCACAGAACCCCATTCCGACACACATTTTTGCTTCAGCACGGAAGATGCTAAGAGACGTGCTAACTTGAAAATGTGCACAGAACCCCTTCCGACACACATTTTTGCTTTAGCACGGAAGATGCTAAGAGACGTGCTAACTTGAAAATGTGCACAGAACCCCGTTCCGACACACATTGTTGCTTAAGCACGGAAGATGCTAAGAGACGTGCTAACTTGAAAATGTGCACAGAACCCCATTCCGACACACATTTTTGCTTCAGCACGGAAGATGCTAAGAGACGTGTTAACTTGAAAACGTGCACAGAAACAGAACCCATTCGACACACTTTTTCTTCAGCAGCGGAAGATGCCTAAGAGGACGTGTTACTGAAAATGTTGCACAGAACTTCATTCCGACAACTTTTTGCCTTTCAGAACGGAAGATGCTAAGAGGACGTGCTAAATTGAAATGTGCACCAGAAACCCCATTCCGACACACATTTTTGCTTCAGCACGGAAGATGCTAAGAGACGTGCTAACTTGAAAATGTGCACAGAACCCCATTCCGACACACATTTTTTGCTTAAGCACGGAAGATGCTAAGAGCCGTGCTAACTTGAAAATGTGCACAGAACCCCATTCCGACACACATTTTTGCTTCAGCACGGAAGATGCTAAGAGGAGGTGCTAACTTGAAAATGTGCACAGAACCCCATTCCGACACACATTTTTGCTTCAGCACGGAAGATGCTAAGAGACGTGCTAACTTGAAAATGTGCACAGAACCCATTCCGAACACACATTTTTGCTTCAGCACGGAAGATGCAAGAGGCGTTGCTATACCTTGAAAATGTGCCACAGAACCCCATTCCGACACACCATTTGCTTCAGAACGGAAGATGCTAAGAGACTTCGCTTTAAACTTGAAACAAGGGCACAGAACCTAATTCCGACACACATTTTGCTGCAGCACGGAAGATCGATGTAAGAAGGACGTTGCTAACTTGAAAAATGTGCCACAGAACCCCATTCCGACACACATTTTTGCTTTTCAGCCACGGAAGATGCCTAAAGAGACGTGCTAAAATTGAAAAGGTGCACAGAACCACATTTTCGACACACATTTTTGCTTCAGCACGGAAGAGCTAAGGAGGGCCGGCTAACTTGAAAATGTGCACAGAACCCCATTCCGACACACATTTTTGCTTAAGCACGGAAGATGCCAAGAGACGTGCTAACTTGAAAATGTGCACAAAACCCCATTCCGACACACATTCTTGCTTCAGCACGGAAGATGCTAAGAGACGTGCTAACTTGAACATGTGCACAGAACCACATTCCGATACACATTTTTGCTTCAGCACGGAAGATGCTAAGAGACGTGCTAACTTGAAAGGGCACGAAAACCCCATTCCGACACACATTTTTGCTCAGCCACGGAAGATGCTAAGAGCCGTGCTAAACTTCCAAAGGCTCCGTGTGTGCACAGAGAGCACACACGAAGACACCGGGAACATTTCGGGATCCGTGTTGGGTCTGGGGGCAATGCGGGCTCTGGAAGCAATGTGACCTCTCTGTAACTTTTGATGATTTCTTACCGAGTCGGTTTTGAAGCTTTCAATGATATCTCATCGATGTCCGCCGAGCACAAGTCTGGAAGCAGATGACGGGGTATTATATCCGATCCAAAACTTACACATATCAAGTAATGGAAAGAGGATAGCAGCCGCCACCGGTCGCGATACATGGAACAGTATAACGAAATAATTCACATCTATGGGTGGCGAACTGCAGCTGGCCTCGATCACATGAGGCATGTGTTCTAAGTCCGATATCTTTCATTCGGGTGTTTGAACACCTAGGGCGGCTGATGAGTTACCCCACAGAAAATTGGCCCGACGTCAGGGGGCCCGGGAATCTGGGCTAGAGAGGACTGGCCTAGACATAGTGGCCCTTCCTCACCTGGCGAGGCCAGACATGCATACGATACCTGCACAATGCAATCCATCATTCATGAGCATACGGGAAGCGAACTGCAGCTGGCCTCAATCACTTGAGGCATGTGTTCTAAGCCCGGTCTACGGGCAGCTGATGAGTTTCCCCACAAAATCACAAGGTGGCCCGACGTCAGTGGCCAGCCCGGGAATCTGGGTTAGGCCCAGAGGATTGGCCTAGATATCGTGGCCCTTCCTCGTGGCGCCAAGTTTTCATTTGGATTGCGGCCACACGTGTTGTTTCAGCACATGGGAAACGAACTGCAGCTGGCCTCGATCACATGAGGCATGTGTTCTAAGCCCGATCATTTCCATTCGGGTGCTTGAACACCTAGGGCGGCTGATGAGTTTCCCCACATAAAGTTGGCCCGACGTCAGGGGGCCCGGGAATCTGGGCTAGAGAGGATTGGCCTAGATATAGTGGCCCTTCCTCACCTGGCGAGGCCAGACATGTATATGAACAGACAATGTAATCGCGATGATCATGATCAGTATTGTTAGTCAGCATATGCATGGGAAGCAAACTGCAGCTGGCCTCGATCACATGAGGCATGTGTTCTAAGCCCGATATCTTTCATTCGGGTGCTTGAACACCTAGGGCGGCTGATGAGTTTCCCCACAAAAACATGGCCCGACGTCAGGGGGCCCGGGAATCTGGGCTAAAGAGGATTGGCCTAGATATAATGGTCCTTCCTCACCTGGCGAGGCCGTACATGTACGACACCATATATGTACATGTATGTATATGTATATACACGACGTCGACATCGCATGCCTCAACTATATTCCCAAAGGCTCCATGTGCCCATATAGTAGGTACTTAGCCCTTAATTTATAAAGTACCTATATATAGGGACCCCTTTAAGGCCTAAGTACCTACTATATGGGCACATGGAGCCTTTGGGATTAGCTGCGACGAAATATGGCACATGAGCGATGGAATAAGCGCGAAGACATACAAGATGAAATAATGGCTTGTAGTATATAAAACTAGCCGCCTACGCCTTCCGTGGCCCCAGTGGCCAGCACAGACAGAAGCGATTGTAACCGACTTTTTGGCCACCCGCCGCTCCGTGTCGCAGCTTTCCAGTTGCAAGCTTAAGCGCTCGAATTTGAGCAGATCTGCAACAAGCTAGCCCAGTACTTTTAAGGTCTAGGCATATAGTCTATGCATGCGCACATATCTGAATCCCTCACCACACGCCCGGAAGGCTAGCCAGCACCAGCTCCTTTAATTAGAGAATCCTCGCGACCGCTGCCCTGCATCACGGCTCTGCCGATGAGTTCGAGCTCATCGTGGCCTGCAACCTTGGCTACTAAAGGAGTTTGGGGATTTCCAGATATAGCGGGGCGGGGTCTAGCTAACACTTTAAGCCGGAGTTCCTTAAAGTACGATTAAAGGAAAACGATGCCCATGGCTATATATAGCATAGTAGTCGGTAGCTAATATCGGGAATTCAATATGCCCATCAATAGTCCATTTTAATTAAAACCCTGACGGTAAGTATTATTGCGCCTCGCGATATGATAGATAGTTCTTTCGAGGATAGTCCTTTCTGAGGGTGATATTCTCGACTACCTAGGCCTATACAGCTTATGATCCCCTGCATATCGATAGATCCCCACCATATTCTAGCAGATGTGATTTCCCTCTTAAAGCCCGCCCCTTAAATTATCCCTACCCAACCCCTGTAGCCAACTTTAAAATGCACCATTAGCGACTGGTTGCAACGGATCGGGTGTTGCAAATTTCATGTGTTCGTGATATACTGTTGCAATCCTACAGGCTCGGGTTATCTGGATATCAAGCCCTGTCTGCAAGAGTTTGGGGCTTCGGTATGGATATATACATACGGGCTTGATTTGGGGATCAAGCTACAAAGCATTTCGGGCCTCGGCTTCGAGATATGGCAATGTACTTATTTTTGTTATTCGGGAGATCTAGATCAGCGGGTTCCGGAGTCGGGTTCATTCGGCCTAACATATAGGGTTAATACAAACTATCGATAATAATTAGAAAATATCTTTTTTTATCTAAGGGTGCTATATATTGCATTCGCAATAGGCCAAGCCGCCATACGTAAAATCTGCTGAGCGTGCTCCTCTCCAGGGAACGAGCATGCACTCGCTCGGCGATGCCTCACATCCCAATTATATCAGCTTTATAAGTATCGTTGCTTGCACGGTGCTCGATCTATGCTACATTGAAATTAATATAGTATATACCGATCCAGGTCCCCATGATTTGTTACAATGAGCTTCTAGCCACAGCGATACTACACTAGTTCATTGTCTAATCGAAGTGAAAATGCAATAAGAGGATAAGCCTTCCCTAAACCCTAAACCCCAAGCCCTAAACCTTAAGCCTTCAACCCTAAGCCCCAACCCCTAAACCCTAAGCTTTAAACCCTAAATAGCATAAAAGGTAGAAGGCTTTTTTAGGGATCCACCGCAAAAATCTAGACCGGTGAATGTGCACATAACCTGACCAGGTCTCTCACTTGACATGCGGTCTAGGAGCTGATGATATGGCCATTGCAATCTTCTGCCCCGAAGGTGTGGTACATTCTGTAGTTGTACCCTGCGGGGAGTTCGAGACATACAAGGCCCGAAGTTTAATATTACCTTGTAATATATAACTCCCCTGACCTAAACCCCAAATATATTCTGCGATGTATAGCCAAGGATCTTTCTCTTGTGCAAATCGAAATCATCTCCATCGTGCCCTCGGTAGATCCCAAGGGTAGGTGCACCGTTTTAATAATTAGCCTCTATAAAACTTCACAACAAACTTGAACCTTAAGCCCTATATATACTCCGAAAACAAAATAGCGAGATACATTATAGCCCGGGATTCGTGCAGCTTTGGCCGTACCGGATAGTACGTCTTCGCTGCCCCCAGCCATTCTGCAGCCAGCAGCCCATAGGCATTCATAGCGGCATCCTCGGCTTGGGTTTATGTGCTTATGTTTAGGTGGAAGGTGTAGGGTTTATTTTGGGTTGTTCGGTTTGTGGGGGTCGGAGGGCTTTTTGGTTTGTGCATACGTTCGTGTTGAAGGTGTAGGGTTTCCCAAAGGCTCCATGTACCCTTATAGTAGATACTTATTAATTAAGGTCCCTATGTAGGTACTTTAAGGCCTAAGTATCTACTATGAGGGTACATGGAGCCTTTGGGTTTATAGGGTCTTTCGATTTAGGGTTTGCAACTTAGGAACTTGGGATTGGTTCTGAAGCTTATCAAGCCCCCAACTCCTAAGTTTTAAAGTAGCACGAGATAAAACCTAAAAGCGCCCACATGCGGCACTATTTAATCCAAAGTGCTGATGATCTATACTTAACTTATCCCTAGAACACTGTGCTTTAAAGCATATAGATTAGAGCTGCATTTGGGCCAATTGATTTTATCGCCCTGCTGCGGTGATACGACATCCCCAAGAGTGTACTTGTCGAGCAGCACAGCTGCTTCGCATCCGATTTGCCTGCTGCTCTGTGATGTATCGCGGTGATGTCTCTGAGCAGTTGCAGATGTCTGCGAAGTAGTACCTCGACGGTATATCGTATGACTTGTCATTTATGCTCCATTGCAAAAGCATAAAGCAAACAAGCAGCTGGCATTGCGCCATTCTTCTGATTGTGCGGTCGTTGCAATATTCGTCCTTCTCGAGCAGGGTCACCAGCAGATGTGCCAGCCAACTCGTGATGCATCGGGCCTTTGATGCTTCAGGGAGATTATTTTAATTACTATTGGCTTTAAAAACATAGTCTACTGTACTACTAGATACCGAAGCTACATATGCGAACATAATATGACAATATTATTATCCCAAAGGCTCCATGTGCCCATATAGTAGGTACTTAGGCATTAAAGGGGTCCCTATATAGCTTTACGGGCTAAGTACCTACTATATGGGCACATGGAGCCTTTGGGTATTAATTAGAACCCTATACATATCCCCCTGGGTCTTGGTAGGGATTAGGGTTGAGCAGTTCAGGGGTTTAGGGAATTTGGATTCGGTTCCTAATTAATTGTATCATAGACGTAGACTGGCGGTGCTTTATATTCAAGGGCCTAGGGATTGGATTCGGAGTGTCCGTTTAAAGGAATCGTTTAAGTTCAGGGCTAGCTAGTTTAGGGATTTACTGGTTCCCGTCAAGCGACATTGTAGGCCTTCACAGCAAGCTCCGGTACATTGTTTTTCACTCGAAAGATTGTTGGGCAGAACCGCGGTTGGCTATGCCTCGGCTTCAGCTTTGCAGGTTTCATAATCAGTACACCTATTTTTGTTTTAATAAGCTTCGGTACACCCCACGGGTACAATGCTGTTTTATACAGTGGTCTGATCGATCTACAGGATACGGGGAACATACAGGGGGAGCTGGGACATAATTGATATGTGCAAGCATTCGTACACAATGCCACGTTCGCGACAGAACGTGCTGAAATCCACATAGGCATTGTGCAGCTGGTCCTTCAGCGCACCGTTGCCCCAGATTCCCTGCAACCAGGCGGCACTTTGCAATTGGGTGGTCGGGTATATATTAATCGAGACATCGATCCAAGCTTAGGTGAGATCTATTTTTTGGGTGTTATTAGAGCAAACATCTAGATGGCCTTCTCGCAAAGGTGCTGTAAAGCAGCTGCTCCAGTCCAAATCAACGGCCCCAGGTTCAGGGTGTGTAGCGAGCACCAGCGAAGCATCAGGACCGACAGTCCTTTCAGATGAAGTAGCACACCTCGGAAATCCAAAGCTCTCTCACGATCATAGGATATGATTGTAAAGGTATGATGTATGATATTTGGGTGTAGATCCGTTTCGATACGTATTTGTATCATGCTTTCGAGTGGCTCTTCTGACCTTGGCGGTCTGGGGTACATATCTGTCGTAGTTGATCCATGGTGGTTCTCCGGGGCTTCGATTCAAGCACGTGGAGTAGGGGGCGCTTGAAGTAGGTCTCCTGTTGCTCGCAGCAGTGGTGGCACACCGATCCACAGCTGTACCCGACGTTCAACATCATCAGCTCATCCTTAATCGAAGTTTACAATCCCCCTAGTTGCCCGATATCTTTCTATGCACGCCAACAATGGTGAATATTGAAGCTGCAACAATACAATACAACATTGCATGATTGCAAAATAATATAATAGATATCGCATCTAGGAGGCCTTGTAGAACTTCCAGTCTCCCCGGATTTCAGTCACAGCTGCTACAAGTGGGAGGCCATCGGTAGCATCCATCAGGGGCTCTTCAGACAGGTCGGAACGATCAACTGGGCCGAAGGATCCGCATTTGCCCGCTCCATCGATGATCGGGAACCGCGGGTGGAAACCATAAAACAGGTAGTTCAAAGAAGCCACCACCTCGGGGAGGGTATCAAATGACCCTGCAAAATCCCAGCTCGGCCACATTACCGAAACACAAATCGTGAACCCAACTGATGCTGTTCTGCAGCTGCGGTGGCTGGCTTCAAAAAAGCCTGCAAAGTCTCGAAGCCCACGGAAAGCGAGCAGCGAATGATGAAGAGAGGTAAATGCACACACATAGAGTTCTTTCTCGAGTCCAGGCAAAACCCACAATACACCACCGTGAGTTTCTCGTTCTGACTAAACCGAGCATCATCCCCATAGAGGAAAAGGGGATGATGCCGGTTCGTTCCCGGATGATCTCGAGCCCATTCCGTATGTTCCCTCATGTGAGTCCAGTAAGCAGCAGTCTCGTGTGTGAGCTGCTGCAGGTCAAGGTGTTGGTGGGCTAGGACGTGTGGAATAATCTCGTGCGGCAAAACTACCGGGAGCTTCCTCGGATCGATGTTGCAATAGGTTCCCAAAGTACCTAATTATCGACGAGATGTTACTTCTTTTTGTGTAAGTACCTATGAAAACATGATGTGCAATAACATTCCTTAAGTCTGATGCAGTGTAGCTAAGGATAAAATGTATTCCATAGGTGTGGTCTACTTGGCCTGTCTAGGCTCTATAATAAGGATTTATGTGAACATATCGTGCAAGCGAGTTGCTTTTCCACTCTGTCTCGGTCCACCATGCTCTTGAGCATGGGAACTTTCACCCATCGTAGTGGCACCTTGGATCGTAGCACCCCCGTCCTCTAGATCTGATAATTAGCTTCATCCTGCGACAAGCTTTGCACATTCCCATGATCTAAATTCGTACGCACTCAACCATATATAATGACTCCCAAATGCCCCTCCATACCTCATGAACCCGTAAATAAAAACCCCGGTACCCTAAGCGAAACCCTGGCGCCTATTCCCGCTAATTCTTCAGTCCACATCACCCCTTCATTCCCGGGCCCACATCTTGAACGAGACATGTCTCTGCACATTACATCGAATCCGAGGCCTGAAGCCCCGCCAAACCCAAGCCTATGTGTAAAGTGCTAGTGCATGTTGACATTTTACATGATGGTAAACACACAAAGAACTGTTTGGGTACATACTACAGATCTAAACCTAGCCAAGAAACCAAGTCCAGGACCCCATTCAGGGCTCTCATGCAGTCTCGCTCGATATTCTGTTTGTGATAGCCACCTGCTCCTGCCTGGCGGATTCGCTCCGCTTGCACTCCCAGCGTCTGCCCATGCATACGGAGCTCCTGCACATGCACAGTGCACATGTGCATATGTAAGCAGGAGTGTGTGCACATGCATATGACATGGGATGTGCACATACACATGTGCATACGATGATCATGCCGACGATTCTACATGCAGTGTCCTCGTGCGATTGCTGGAGCATCTCCCGGGCAGCTGTGAAGCTCAGGTCCTTGGATTTATATCAGCTATGCGAAGATACTCTGTGTGAAGGCCGGACAGGGCAAATAGCTAGTGGCAAGTGTTATTGGGGTTTGAGGTTGGGGTTCTTTGGTTTGGCAGTTTCGGCGCCCACACTCGGACAATCCAAGTGTTTGGGAGTTTAGGGTTTATGGGTTTGGGGTTTAATGTGTGGCAGCTCATCATACCCATTCTAATATTCTAATATATAAATTATAATTTATATATTGGAATTAGAATGGGTATGATGAGCTGCCACACTAGTGGACTACAAACAAGGAATGCTTCGGAATGCTTCGTTTGGGAGTTTAGGGTTTATGGGTTTGGGGTTTAATGTGTGGCAGCTCATCATACCCATTCTAATAATTCTAATATATAAATTATAATTTATATATTGGAATTAGAATGGGTATGATGAGCTGCCACACTAGTGGACTACAAACAAGGAATGCTTCGGAATGCTTCGTTTGGGAGTTTAGGGTTTATGGGTTTGGGGTTTAATGTGTAGCAGCTCATCATACCCATTCTAATAATTCTAATAAATAAATTGTAATGTATATATTGGAATTAGAATGGGTATGATGAGCTGCCACACTAGTGGACTACAAACAAGGAATGCTTCGGAATGCTTCGTTTGGGAGTTTAGGGTTTATGGGTTTGGGGGTTTAATGTGTGGCAGCTCATCATACCCATTCTAATAATTCTAATATATAAATTATGATTTATATATTGGAATTAGAATGGGTATGATGTGCTGCCACACTAGTGGACTACAAACAAGGAATGCTTCGGAATGCTTCGCATTGACGTCAACAAAGCTTGTAACAATTGAGTTGGTGCTGATCTTCGGCCCATTGCATACCATGTAGCTCCTTTACCAGTGCACTGAAGAACGTGCCGGGCCATTGGTCCCAGCTCATCGACACGACCTGCGGGGGAAGTACCATCTAGTAGAGCAATTAGTATAAGCACGGCCATCTCATAATGTCATGCGATTTTTGCACACGGAGCAGCGGCAGACTGCATGCGATGCACAGAAGCTTCTAAAAGCCGGTCCGTTCCAGCAGTCGGGAGGGCCTTGTCCAAAAACACTTGCTCCATAGAGCAATCCGTCATGACCATGCCCATTGGATGCCATCATCCGATCACGTATTCATGGTTAGAGCTATAGCACAGGACCTACAGCACTGTCCCTATATGTACATGTTTATGTGACAATGTATGGTCTGGGCAACCATGGCCACATGGCACGATCATGATCGCCAGGCGGCTGCGAAGATCTGGATCACTTCTTCTTGCTGCCCTTGGCTTTCGCCTTTCCCTTCGCCTTCGCTTTCGGTGCAGCCTCGGATGCAGGATGAGGGGCATGGTAATGTACCGTATAAATAATAAGCTCGAAGCTGATTGCTGGGACAATCTGTTGGGGTGGCTCCTTCGAGATGGTTCCTTATTGAGGGTGTGGCTTGGCATTAAGAAGGCTTTCATTAACTTCGGATATTAGTGAGAGGTGTGGGAGGATTGAGGGATCCGGGCTTTGATAAAGAAATGGCTTCCATGTACAGTATGTGATCCGGCTAGTTCCCGGTGATAGCAGTCGCTCAAGCATAGCCTTTATAGGCTCGACCCCGACCCTATAATTCCGCCCCCTCGCCTATAAACCACCCCGGATCACATCCCTTATAGTAATTCCTACTACCCCCCCCTATATGTATACACCGTAAACCCTCCAAACCCTAAATCCCTCCAAGTTCTACGGTCATTTGTTTATAAAAGTATAATTTTAAATGCCTATGATATAATCGTATATATTTCATCACTAATCAGTAGAACCTCACATGTGTGCTACCAAAGTGGTGTTACGATGATGGTTACTTAAGATATACTAAAAGACATATGGCATATGGGATATGTAATCTTTTTTGTCCTAGCACATGTGGGATACCCTCGCTCCGAATGCTAGTATTTTTACTTTCTACGGAACATAGCTATAGTGAGGTTACCGAACCGTGGGCCTGATGGTTACGGAAAACTAGTACTACTTTGGATTTCAAATAAAGCACTTCTCGATAACATTGTGGCGCCAAACAATCTTTGGTAAACCTTTCAATGAACACATTCTCGTGATGTTACACTAGTGGCTTCCACATGCGATCGTGTGGATAAGTATCCTGGGCTGTGTCTTGGCAATAACGACAGCAAAGAAACAATCAGCTTCCTGATTCCACCCGAAGCTTGCCCGTAATCGCTGATGCCCTGAACCAACTCGTCAAGGTTGTCCTGCAACTTCGACCCGTCGCCTTCGTCCAGCTCCTTCTGCAACAGCTGAATCTTCAGCTGCAGGCCCTCTACATGGGCTTTGAGCTCACCGGTGTAGGCACCTTTCACGGCAGCCGGCCTCGATATGGTAGAGTCGAGATTCGAGGGAGAGTGCACACTAGAACAAAGTGCAGGGGGTTATTGCACCCTTAGGGTTTAGGTTGGCATGAGGCTTTTATGGGTTATGCTGTGATCTTCCAGTTGAGACGTGGTACATCTGCTCATAATTTGTCATTTCCTCGACCAGCACATCCACGTCCGCGATCTTTTCGTTCGCGACCTTGATCTTGCCCTCGCATTTGTTCACAAGGGCCTTCGGCTTCTTCACGATCGGCAACTGTGTGTTGCCCAAGGATGCACCCAACTCCTCCTGCCCCGGAAGCGGAGTCCCACACGGCAATGCCATCATCGGAGGAGCAGCTGCAGCCCCTGGCGCCGCTGATCCCGTGCTCGAGCCGGCCGCTGCCAAGAGCCCCCGCACCATCTCTGGCCTTACTTTAGGGTTGATTAGGGTTGGCTTGGTATTAATTAGGGATTATTGAACGGAAGGGCATCTTAAGATGTAGGGATGCTTTTGGTTGTTTCTGGTTTTGGCTTAGCTCAAACAAACCATAGATATTGATACAAGATCTTGTATCAATATCTATGGTTTGTTTGAGCTAAGCCAAAACCAGACAGATTATGTGTGGTTTCGGATATCGTGTATATATATAAT
>CAJNDT010004491.1:0-79843 GCA_905221615.1 Symbiodinium sp. CCMP2592
CCTCTTGCATAGTCCCAATCGAACACCGTGATCGCTAGTGGTACCACGTTATGCAACTTCTTGCCTGACAGCACTGAATTTAACCCTCATGCAAGTCATTGCCTTTGCTCCTTGCCTCAGGGGCAACTTGCACGTTCATCTGCAGCCCTCCCATGCACGAAATTTTCGCGCTTTTGCAAACAAATAAACATCAGCCCAGCTCAATGCCGGGTTCCGTGACAAACGAACTCTAACATCCGTACAGAATCTCGTGTCTACTTGCCACGGCTCAATAACTGTCTCACCACTAATTACGTCTTCTGCTAGTCGTCGGAGAGCTTTCATCCATTGGCTCAATGCGCAGCATTCCACTGCAGCCCGTGCTCCTGGCAGATTCCATGCTTCACTGGAGCTAACTGCACTTGGCGGAATTTCATGCGCCACTCCCATGTATAGAGGCTTGCCCCATCGAGCCTGATTCACAATGCCCTTCTTCAGTTCAGACTCCTGCATCTGGAGCGGAATAGGGAATAGGGATACAACGGTCCGCATTAGAAGCAGAGCCAGAACTGCTGCAAAGTGGCCATGCCTGCGGCCCCAGCAAACAACAGAAATTAGGCCACTTACATAATGTCACATACCGCTTTCAGAGGCCAAAGGCCGAGCACATGGCAGGTCCGGGAACGTCAACTTTTGCCCTGATGCTCGAAACAATTTCGAACAGGAAACAGCTGTTTCGCTTGGCACATTCAATCCAAACTCTGCTCTAGAAGCGCCAGGTTTAATTTGCATCACCCTATGTTGAGTCACAGCCAGCACCACACCTCGGACTCGATGAACACAGTCAGACTTACGGTACGCGGTTTGTTGCTTGCCACTCGTTTTTGTCTTGAGGCGGTTTACTTGTTGTCACTCCCCACACCTTCAAGGGTTCGAGAATTCCCGTAGAAAAGAGTTTTGGGCGTGCCAACTACTTGTCTGGGGTCTAACATTCGCAATGTCACATCTGTGCCTTTGGTGTGCCGCTGCCGAGTGTTCGCGGCTTTGAAGGTTTGCAACTCAGTGCTCCGATTAGGATTTGCAGTGTTGCCACCCGTGAAATGTTGGCCCAACGCTTCCAAACCCTGTTTCGGGCTTATGGGTTGCCGCCTGCAGCGGGTCTTAGGGAGTGCCGCTGCTCCTTTTCCTTGCAGGTTCGGGGCATGCCCTTGCCCCTGCCTTGCCCTTGTCCCCTTGGCATTTACGCTGTGCTATGCTGCAAGTAAGGCCTAGGGCTGGAATGCCCGTGGCCTTGCCGATGTGAGGTTCCCTGGTCTCATCTTTACAGGTGCAGGAATTTCAAATTTCGATTGCTTTCAGGTATTTATTTCTACCTCTCATTTCTTTCTGCCGTTTCCCGCCTCTCTTGGGTTTCAGAAGTGTTTGCCTAGTGAACTGAAGGTTGGGGGCTGCAGATGTGTCACAACACTTCTTTGGTTTCAACGGAGCCGTGCAAGTGGTGCGACGCACGGACGTGCTTGCCCCAGAAAATCTGTGCTTTCGTCGCCGAGGTCGCCGGGCGAAGCTGTTGAATGTAATGCGCAAAGAAGATTGAACTGCCTTTCACGAGGTGGTCCGTCACAATCCTGGTCCAAGGTTGGGAGCTTTTAGTTTTGAAGACGCTTGATGTGGAGTGAGATTTGAGTTTAAATTTTGGTGAGGCTTGAGCCTTCGCGACAGCTCGGATGACTTTCATGCGAGTGCTTGGCGTAAACTTTCACATTTTAGCGTCTCACAAACTAAACTGTGACACCATGTCCCGACCTCGCTCACCTCGAAACCCGTGACCTGCACAGGAATACCGCATCATGCCACCATCAAACTTGGTGATGCCAAAAACAGCACATTTCCGCTCAAGGCTGAGTTGTTTTTTTAGGTGGCTCCAGTTTCGCAAAGACTGCCATGCTGACCAAGAACAACTCCAATGCCGCATTGCTTTAATTGGGGCTCTGCGCGGCTTGGAGCGAGGTAAGTTGGCGGATATCTTGTCTGTTTGTTCGCACATACGGATGATGCAACTTCGCCGATGTATGGCACAAGCTGAAATCGGAAAGGGAATCAAAGGCAAGACAGGTCTGAAGACTTTCGGGCAGAAGCTGGCTGCAGCCTCTATGTTCGCACAAGGAGGGAGCAACTCGAAGTGGCTGAGGCTGACGAAACTCGAATCAAGCTCGATGTTGCTTGCCAAGGCCCTGGTCGGGCAGTACGAGTAGCTGACAGCTCCAACATCGAGCTTGCGAGTCCCGAGCATTCTCTCGCATGCCCCTTTCCAGTACAGGTAAGCTGGAAATCGGAGATGGCGAGTACATCAGTCAACCCTCGGAGGAGTGTGCTCTTGCGCTGATGAGGTCGCAGTGTGACAGAAAGTAGGATTCACACGGAAGAGGCAACCGGAGTGGGTCCAGCTGACACACGAACTTCGGATTAGGTTACCCTCGGCACCCCAACCCAGCGATGGTCTTTGAAGTTAGTCTGCATCCCATGCAGACAGGGCGCCACACCAAACAATGCAGGCCCTTATAGTCGGATTCCTAAGGACTCATGACATCTGAAACCTGACAGGTAGACATGTGCTGACACGGCCTCAAGGGAAACTTTCCTTCAGACCCCCGGTCTGCCGCCGCTCAACGCTCCGTTAGAAGGTAAAGCGAAGCCACTCCACATTTCTTTCGTGGTTTTAGGGTTTGCCCTTCGAGTCTACCAGGTTGAAGTTGAAACCCATTCTTGAAGCAAGCTTTAAAAAGTCGCCACTTTGTGTGCTATGGCTCCTTGGGGCTTTGTCAATCTCTTGCTCCTCCCGAGTTCAAGTTCAGCGTTCTTTCTTGTTTTGGGCTTGCCAGTTGTGATTTGCGATGCTCCACGACTTTATGGGATCAGGATTTGCTGCTGCTTATTCCTTTAAATCTTAACAATCGCAAAGACTGTCCATGCCTCCATCGCACCGCAGGAGGGCCAACTCTCGGGTTTTGGCACATCGCAGGCCTGAAGTCGACACGCCCGCCGCCGCCACCACCACCACTACCACGACCACGACCGCCATCACCATCACCACCACTACAGCTACTACAACCACCACACCTGCGACGACAAACAGCAACCATGTCAACTATGGCAACTACTACACCTACCTACCATTACCTACCTGCCTGCCTGCCTCCCTCGACCAGTGCTACGACGACGACTAAGACTACGACGACGACGACCATCACCACCACTACCGCTTTCTCTGCCAGGATTCCCGGCGTTCTTCGCCTTGGCGTCCTGGGCAGAATGAGTGGATCGAACTGACACGAACTGAACGTGCGCAGGGCGGTCCTCTGCCTTGTGGAGAGCTTTCAGGTCACGTGCTGCAGCTCTCGGCCTGCTGAACGGATTGTACTGCGTCGACACAAGACCGCGGGTCAAGGCGTGCCAAAGCGACACTCTTGTTGACAAGGGACGCCAACTAGTCGTCGACCAAACGGATTCACTGTCCAGATGCCTTCACTGCCGTAAACAGCAGTCTGCGGCTGGAGAGGATGCCGGTCTCGATCTTCCTGTATGAGAACGCACATCACCGCTACACATCTTCAGAGCGCGCGGTCAAGAGTGGACGATGACTAGACAAAACCTCGGCTTAGATTCGTGTCGTCTGCGCTTTAAAATATGTTGAGAGCTATCTATTAAGCGTTCACACGAAATGTAGGTCGTGGCTTCTTAGGCAGTGCAACAGCCAGCTCCGAAGCTTGAGGTCGTGTTTCATTTTCCCAGCGCAGCCTGCTTCCACAGAGCTAACTGAACGGCTGCATCGCTATGATCGATGCTGGTTCAAGCGCTTGCAAAGCACGTGAATTAGTACCCTCGTCGGCCTCTTGTAGCCCGACTTGGTCATGCTTCCTGGATCTTCCTGGTGTCCTGCGGTGGCCCCTCAGTTTCCGGGCTTCAGCCGATCACGAAGCGTTGTTGTCCAGCAATTCGATGCCACCGGGGCTTTCTCGTGCTGGTGCCTGGGAACATGCAAGGAGCTGCGCTCGCTGCAACACCCCGAAAAGAGTCAACTATGCTGTGATCGCAAAGATTGTGCACAAATGGACTGGCCTGCGGACGCTTTCGGCTCACGACGAAACACAGACCTGCAGGCAGAAAGACTGGATCGGCCGTGGTGACGGTTTCTGCCATGGTCGTCCTGCTCCCACCACAATAGCTGCCACAGTTGCCACAGCTATGATGAGATCCCTCTTGGAAGCCGCAGCCACCTCCAAAGGTCCGATTTGTGACCAAGCAGGGCAAAACATGAGGGACGAAGCAGAGTTCGGCAAAGGCTGGTCTCCGCCTCCTGCGCGCAATCCTCACAAGCTTCTCGTGTGTGCATGGGCGAAGCATCTGCCGCTTTAGGATTTGCACACCTTTCCCACTGGCTGTGTTAGTGTCAACAATGCACCAGCACTTTTCTACTTGCGCTCTCACCGTCCAACTCCTAAACTAGGTTCGTGTCCCGACGAGGAGATGCCCCTGTTAGGACTCTAGCATAGTGCACCAGAGAAGACCCAGAAACCGAGATGGCACCGAAGATCCAAACCGGAGTCCTCCTGAGCCTTGGCGATAGCGTCCGAGGTGATGTTCGAAATTTCGCACCATTCCACTGCTGCCGCCAAAGGCGTCTGACAGGGCGACTGTCACAGCCGCGCGCGCGCAGAGAGACAACACATGCCCACAAATGAACTGACCAGCTTTAGCATCCTGCTCAGTTCTGCATTGCAAACAGAATCGACATGCTGTGCTGTCCTGCGTCACGGTTGGAGCCGTTTGACTCTGCCGACTATGTGTACTGCCAGCTGACCATTTAGCTCAACCACCAAGCACCCATATCGCTCTAGAAAGGCACAGTGCTGTCTTCGTGAATGTGGAGCTGGCACACTTTGCCTGTACTTACCGTAAAGCCCTACGTGCCTTGCAGTTCGAACCGAGGTCAACTGCTGCTTGCAATCCCTTCAAGGCCAGGTCCGCCCGGCCTCGGGTGGGAAGTGAAAGCAGGGGAAAAGAAGGCGACTCAAATGATTTTCGCACCGGGTCTCAGCTGAAGACTCTCGACCCGCTCTGACATCTTCACAAACGGGCCAAGGCTCACTGCAAAGCTGCGTCAGTACCAAGTACCTCCAGCACCTCAGGACAAACCCTACATGTACACCGCACTATCCTTGAAACTTGAAGCCGGCTCCTTTGGGCGAAGCATGGCGAAGCAGCAAAGCACTCAACTGCGTATCATGCTGTAAAACTTGTCTGCGACGGCTGAACTATCAGCCTGCCTCGGCCTGCTGGATCATCTGGTGCACACGCTCGATGTCGTTGCAGTTGTCAGCTATCTTGGACAAATCTCCCTGGCCGGGACATCGAACAGCCTGTCTCCCGGACTCGACTGGTCGATCGGCCTGCAGCTCGAGCTCTGTCAAGCGCCGTGACGCCTGCACAAATTCGCACGCACGCGCAGCAGTTTCGAGGGCTACTGCTTCCCGTCTCAGGTTGCAACGACACGCGGTCTACCGACTACTGCACCCTGACTCGATGAAGGCCCGTGAAGTGCGACCACAGGACCTGTTCGACGATGTCGCTCTCAGCTTCAAGTTGCTTGGCCACATCCTTGGAGACGGACCGATGGGCACCCAAGCACATCACGGCAGGACGGCAGCTGACGGTCGTTCTGTTCTGCGTCATATTGCTTCCATGCTGCCCTGCTGTCGGAGAGCACAGCCCTGTAAATACATATCCCTGTTGAAGAAGTTTGCTCCAAATGTTCGCTGGAGTCTCTGTTGGACTGTTGGGGAAAACGTGTTCCAGCGGCACTACAGAGATGCGTGGAGATGTTTTGGTCAAAGGGTAGATTGAGGGCGGCACCAAAAACTCTTGTTATGCCTGTCTTCATTTCACGTACAAAGGTTGAGCACGTGACCCCATGTAACGCATCACGTGCGCAGCCATTTGTGTGGCCAAGCCTTGAATGAGTTCTGTGAACGAAACCTCGGATTCGTTGATGGCTCCGTGGACTTAAAAGCTGCGTGTGGGGATCAGTCTTGAATACCTTATCAAAAGTAAGACATGTATGACACGATGCTCAGTCAAGACGCCAGTGCCTCTCGGATTTTTCCGATGTCCTCACCGACCATTATCTCCTGCCAGTTGCAATGCTGTGATGAATTACCAGTTGCTACACATCCAACCAATTCTGTGGGGCATGCTCAACTAGCAGAACCCTTGCAACATTTCAGGCGATGGTATAACCATTGTCACCACGCTTGATGCCCGACAACCCAAACGAAAACTCTGCTATTGCCACAGGCATTGTGCTGGCGCGAACAGATGGCGAGCTATGCTTGTGCACAAGCGACCGACACCACATGAAGCACCCCTGCGGATTGCAGCGGGGCTAGGCAACGAAAGCGATGCGAAACGGACCAAAAAGCAAACCTGTCTGTGAAACGAAAGGGCGCTCCCAGTGGTCAAAGAAAGAAGCAAAGGTGGTGGCATCAGATCAGCGCACCGACCACCATCTTAAGCAGAAACTTGGGAACGACGTCGGCATTGAGCAATGTTCTCTGACATGTGCCGCGACTTGTGCTCTCGACCGTGGCTTGACATAGCGATGGGGCAAGGAACTGCCAGCATGAAACGAGACCGCAGGAATGAAACTGTATCTTGCAATTGTAGGTCCAACACGTCAGCTGTCCCGTGCAAAAGTAGTGCAGTAACAGTTGTCATAGTGTGCCGTAGTAGCGGATCAGTAGCAGTAGCAATCGTGGTCATCGGCTGGGCTCGTCTTGCACTTCCGCGAAAGCTTCTGGGCACTGCAAGTCAACAAACTCCTGCCCTGGACATGGGTGCAAGGGCTTTTGCGACAATGCCATGTCAGTTCGTCGGTTTGCATAGGGACCAGCAAACAGTGCGATGCAGCAGTGGCAGTAGTAGCACTGGTGGTAGCGGCAGCAGTAGCCGTAGCAGAGGGAGCAGGGGTTGCAAGAGGAGGAGTGGCAGCAGTAGCAAAGCGGTGGTAGCAGCGGTGATGGTAGGCGCCAGCCTGCTCCTGTGATCCCTTCAACTGCCCTCTCGAATGCTGTTTTTTAGGATTTTTCGCTTAGACAGGCCTTTTCTGTTGGTTACTTTTTGTGCTGTGCAATGCTGGTTTATTAGATGGGCTTTCCTGTGAGGTAGAGTAGTAGTCGTAGTTCTACGATGTTCTACGTACTACAAATAGCAGCACTAGCCGTAGAAGCAATAGCAGCAGCCCCAGTCATTGTCGGTGTTGTGATTGCTGCGGCTGCCTGTGTTGTTGTTGCTGTTGTTGTGGTGGTGGTGGTGGTGGTGCAAGCTTCTGATCCTACGTTCTGTGCTCTCGCAGCTTGCGAACCTTGACTCGTACTTAGCCTGAAGGCGTAAAGCTTGCTTACCGGGCCTGAAGCTTTTCCTCGGCACGCTGTCGCTTCGCTTCCTGCACTGCAGCCTGGTAGTTCACAGCTGTACAACAAAGCAAAACAAATCCATGTCTGCATATGTGGCTCAATGATTCCAAATCGATCGTTACTTAGCATCATATGCAGGCCGAAGCAGCTGCTCATTCAAAACCACCGATGCGTCAACGCTGTGATTGAACTACGCGCCTCAATCACGTCTTTGGAAACTCCAGCGTCCCTGCCAGTGCGTATGTTCTGACGTTTCTCCTTTGTGAAGCCATTTCGCTTCTGACCTGGCCTGGCGCCGTCCACGGCAGCTTGCCAAGCGCCCTTGCCGCCGAAGAGCCTGACAAAACAAGAAGTAAGTTGCCATTGGTCTTGTTCATTGTAGAATTGATGAATTGTCCGGCGTCCGCTGCGATTCAAATCTCCGAAAATTGCAGCAGGCTTTCTGTGCAATACGAGAAGCAGGATTCCAATTTTTTCATCCTTGGTGGCACGCAGTTTCTTAACCAGTAAGGCATCATGACACTCTGCAGCTGAAGCCAAAAACTGCCATGTGTCTTGGTTGCCCAACCAAGAGCCCACATCTTTGATGGAGCTCTGTGGCACAGACATCACCGGCATGCCCTCTTCCTGCGTTCTGAGACATGCTTGTCTGCATCCCCGCTGTGCTCCCAAGCTAATACCCACAATTCACCATCTTCAGTCGCAGCCACTGGTGCAATTTGTACTGTCCTCCTCGGTAAGGTCGGCGTTCTCATCGACTTGCACAGCCTTCAAGTCGTCCTTTTGCATCGCAAGCAGCATGGCCGCTGCACCTGCCATGCTGGAAGACAGCCCTGTTTCTATGTTGCTTCACGGCTTAACGCGCATTCCATACCTTCCATGCGGAGCTTCCAGCACTTCTCGAGCAAAATTCTCGACACTCGCTCCGAAGCAGTGGAAGGCCTGATTCTGCGAGCTTGCCAGCCATCTGTTGCGGAGTACAGATGGCTGGGCTCGGATAGCACAACACCTTTGCTGAGAAAAAGAAGCTCTTTGCAGCTGCCATGGACCAAACTCAGCGCAGGGCTGTGGTCTTTGTTGGCGGCGGTGGCAGCTGCAATTTCGAACCTGTCAGCTGAAGTCGCAGTGTTGTGTTCACCCCCAAAGCAAGTCTCACGAATTGCATGGCGAATTGGGGCTGTGCCGTGCAACACTCGCTGATTTTAACCTTTGGGCGCAGTGCCTGGGAACGCATGGCGAACTAGGACTTGCACTCTTGTGTCGTTCGGGGGGCATTTTCCCGGTGCTTTCTCAGAAGTTCGCAGCTCTTGGGAATGCTAAAGGACGGCACCCACAGCACCGGGAACCAGTACAGGACCAGCTACAGCAGGCAAGCTTGCGGCTATTTGCAGAAAACCTGAAAAGGATCAGACACCCAGCTAGCTTCGCAAATAAGAACCCATAAGTTGCTTTAGCTGTTACAGTCTTTTGCGGCCTTAGTTACTTTAGTTCCCTCAGTAATATACCATGGCGCAATGCAGCGAAGGCGCAGCAGGCTCCTGTATCTTGACGGTAGAACAAGGTTGTCCATTCCGTTGGGAGACCTCAAGGGTTCGAGCAAAGCTTGCCAAGCGACAAACAGAGCAAGGCACACGCCCGTGCAGAATTCTTCCCTTGCGTGGTAGATGGCTACAAACTGCAGAAGCAGGGCTTCATGCTCCTGAAAAGAGCTTATTCCTGCATGTCAACGTGCTGTTTCATGTCGCTTGAAACCTTATGAACTCCAGGCCACGTTCTTCCGTCGTCCATGAGGACAAGAAGCCGGAAAACGTGCTCTCCCCTGTCCTCAGCGAGAGTTCTCGAGAGTTTATGCTTCCTGGCGCGGATGTTTGCGACTTGGGTCTTTGCATCAACTTACTCGCTCCGCAGTCCCGCGCCTTTCCTGCTAGAGGCACACAAAACGACAAAGCCCCAAAGAATGTTTGGTGCATATGGTGCATTCATGGTGCATTGTGCGCTGAAAAGCAACGAGGTGCCCAATGAGGTGCCTGCTTGCAGATCAGCTGCTTCATTATCTCTGGCTTCATGTGAAGAAATGCCATACCTGAACACATTGAGAGGTACCGCAGTGGGAATGCTGACTCACAGCGAAAGAGAGCATGCTGGGTGACCCCTCGTTCCTTTATTCAGCCCCTCAAGACACGGCAGGACCCTTTCGGCCACCTCCTCCGGCCTCGAAGGCCTCAGGGAGTTCTTCTAATGGGGAAGCAATGATGCATCTGCGCTTCTTGCTATGCTGGCGGACTCAAACTCTAATCAACTCTTCGTGATCGTTATTGATCGTTTTTGCATGTACATCGTTCCGAAGCACCGACCGGCGCCTTGACACCAGCAAGTGCAGCAGAATTGATGAAGCTCTCGTCTACCTTGACATCTGTACTACGGTCCAAAACCACGAGCAGGCATGACGGGAACATTCCGCATCAGGAAGACAGCTCCAAATGCCGCTCCGTCATGCACGCTGCAGCATCAAGTCCGCATTTACTTCGCAAATACTGCGCCCCTCTGAAGCTTTGCAGACGGTTGGCTCCATGATCCTTGGCCTTTCCGATCAGCTCCTTCATGTCCATTGTCCGGCCGGCAATGGCCGCCTCTGCCAGGAACGCCAGGCCAAAGTCTCGGGTCTCGGGGGTTCCAATCGAAAGAGAGCTCCAGCCTCGCGCAGCTTTTTCAGGAGGCTCTCCTGAGAAGCGGGCCGTCCCAGAATCTGGCATGTTTTAAGACTTGCCTCGATGCATGTGCCTCGCAAGCTGGACGACACACTTTCGCTTAACTTCTGCGAAATGTCCTGAACAACGTCGATTCGCGGGATCACGACCGGATCCCAAAGCCGCTTGCCCTGGCCAAGGCAGGAATGACGCAGGAAAAGGATCGGTGCCGCATAACCAAGCAGATGATGCCGACTGCTCATGGGATGTTGCTTTTGTAGGGCCTCGTCATTGAAGTACTCCACAGAAATCTGGTGTTGCTCGACATGCATCGTCGCAAAGCCGTAGTCCTTTTGACATGTTTTGGGACGGTGCCAGACGCCAGTGGGATGCAAAGTCTTCCAAACGGTGTGAACTGTGAGTACCCCCAGTGATACGACCGATACGAAGACGCCAGTGAATGTGAGCAAACTCGAAGCCTGTATCCTATCAGTGGCACAGCCCAAAGCCCCAGCCTGGGACTGGTGCAGTGTGTAGGCAGTTCCTTAAAGAGGTCGACGCGTGACTGCGTCGAGCAGTGGTGAAGCATGATGCATGAGGATTTGGCCACCCCCTGCCGATTGATAGCCGCCACCGGAGCCCGAGATGATGGCCTGACTGCATCCACTGCTACAGCTTCATAGCGGCATAGCGATAGAGAAATGGAACGAACCAGGGCACTCTCGCGCACTGGATGCCTCGATCCCCGATGGATGACGGTCATGGCGAAGCTGATGGACGTGACCTTCCCCGGACGCAGATCGCTCACATGCCAAGACATGCACAGTGTTTGGAACAGAAAAGCTTACTGGCCAGCGAAGCTTTGATTGCCCTTCATAGCCCCGTATGCCCCCAGACCTCGAACATGCTTGTGATAACATTGCAGCATCTGGCAACTCTCTGCATTCCAACATGCCGATCTTCTCGAAAGCCTGGTAACTTAACATATTTTCGGTCTTGCTTGTGGGTTCGGTGAGACTAGAGATGTCGCGAAGTGTCTTCGGCATCCTGAGTCAATTTCGAGTCTAATTGCTAGATGAATTTGCTGGCAGAAGACTGTTGGACGGGTCGGACAAAAGAGTCACACACCTTCCCTACCTTTAGTGTTGGCTTGCCTTCACATGGTATCGTGCGCGCAAGCAGTAACTACTCCAGAAAGCCACCCGCTTGCAAAGGTGCTGTTGTCTGTGCATGATATCCACGGTTGTGAAGCGGAGTTTTGGTTTCGACATGCACCTGATACATTGGGCACTAAAGTCCAAGTGTTTTTTTTTATCCTGTGCAGAAAAAAACATTCTGTGTGTGCAGCAGGGTTCAGGACACACAAGGTGCGGATGTGGCAACGTCTCCCTTGATGACATTTACTCGGTGGGCGATTGAGTGTGGGGTCGGGCTTTTGTGAAGTTGAAGTGAAACCCTAGTGAAGGGCCTCGCAACGACTGCCATGCCGGAGGGCTGAGATAGCTCTGTTTCGGGCGCGAAAGAGCGTGGCGCCATGCACGATGCTATGGTCGAGCCTGGTACCTGGAACTGGCCAGCGGCCCGCTGCGTGGTAGCATTACTTTAGCCAGGGCCATGGAGCTGCTCTTACCGCTCTGTCGAGTCAGGGTCTTTCGCCGGCCCCATGCCCATTACTCCTTCCCAGGTCGGCATGTCTCATTTTCGAGCTTGCCGCGCTTTCAGGGTTGAGGGTCCGCCACACTCTACCCCGTTCACCCATAAGTCTTACGTAGTGGGAACATCTGAGTCCATGTAGCGCAGGTACCTAGGTCTGAGAGGGCGCAGCAGATCCCTGAGCTGTTATGACTCAGCGTCTCATCACACTTGATCCCCCCCGTTCTCCCACAAGCTGGGAATGCTGCCTGCCATGTACACAGAAACTCCACGGTCTCGCATCTCTTCCATGATCGAGGCCTGCAGCTTCTCCGTAGCATTTCGCATGATACAAGCGTGCATCCGCCCTCATGCTGCTGCCATCGTATGTGCGGTCTTTACAGCTTCTGGGGTGCACTCCTCGAAATTTTCTGGCGGAGCATGCCCAACCACCATCTTCCTGACATGTTGCGGGGATTGGATAGGATTTGCCTGGCTAACAGTAAACGACTGCACTTGTCCGGTGAGCACGGCTGCAGCTGCAGAGTGCGAGGAGTGGCCACTCTTTGACTCAACATGTCGCACCCTGGCAAGAGCGGCCCGTTCCTTTCTAACTGACACCCGTTCAAGAGATACAAAACCTTCGTCCCATCAACTCTCGCAAGACCAGGATCCAGTCTGCTTCGGACTTCTCCAGGGCCGGCAGCAGCCATTCCCGCTGCCGCCTCAGCACGCTGAATGCAGTCAAACCATGCCGTGAACATCCTTTGATCCTGTGCCGCCTGCCGATCAAAAAATGCCTAAGCTTGTCTACAATAAAATGATTTTCGCCTCTGACACCACGAAAACTCTACGTGGCTCAAGCCAACCTCACGAACAGATTCCAGTGCTGTCACTTCCAATAGCATCTCAGGACGGCACTTCCACAGCTGATGGAAGAAGCTCTCGCATTTCTTAGTTCATGTGGGTGTGCATTGAGCACATGCCGAATGACCCATCAACATCAACGCAGCACTCGTATACTGTCCCGCACGCGAACCACTTAGCTGCGAGGAATGCTTTTTGGCTGCTAGGTTTTTCCACAAAAATATCCATGCAACCAAGACTCGTCCTTAAACTGCGTCGGGCAATGGAATTTGCACTGGCTCTGGATCTCAGTTGTAAGATGTTGAGACATTGGAGCTTTCGTGCAGGCCGTAATCAAGACTTGATCATGATTGCTGTGCCTTGGTGCGGTGAAGCTGCATGTGCCTTGTTGGTGTCGATGACAAATACATCGATTGTGACGTTGGCCTTCGGGAACTTGAAGCTCTTCATGTACCATCGGTCGTTGCCTCAAAATTGCAGGAAGGCTGAATTGAGCACTCCCATTTTGTTCGTCTCCACCCTTTTTGGATCTCTGTTGCTCCCTCTGCACATTCTTCTTAAAACACACTCGCCCCACTCCCGCTTCCTTGCCCAACAGCGAGCAACCCCCTCCTCCTTGTTGTTCTTACCATATCTTCAACCGACCCCTCATCAGGCGATGGCGGTTGAGCCCAAATCTCACATTGTCCCCTCGTGAAAACGAGGGTCGGCCACGACCTTCGTTTCGAAGTCCCAATTGTGCCCTAGCCCAGCGAAGCAATTCATCGAGCCGAAGAGAGGAACGGGGGAACAACTTATTGGCTGTGGTTGTTGTTGTTGGTGATGGTGGCAGTTATTGTTCGAAGAAGAATACTAACCACCAAAATAGGGGCATGAAATCTCATACGACACATCTGCTGTTTCTATAGTTCGAACACTGCACGTGTTCTGCCAGCTGGCTGATTGGCGGAAGGGCTGCTTCCAACAAGCGCTCAACCGCGCCCACTGAAATTGCTGCTTGGTAGCCCTGCATGGGCATGACCCAGCGCACTGTCTTTGGATTGGGCCATTGCCAATCATGCTCTGTGTCATAATCGATCATAGCCTCCGCCGATCAAGCAGTGCTGTGCTACTAGGATCTACCAGGTTGCTAGGTTTTGTCATAGATCTGGTTAACGAGTGGTTACCTGCAGGCAGCAGATTATGGCCAAACACTCGCAGGATGTTTCGTAGGAAAAAATCGCAAGTCTCCTGGATCATTCAGCTTGGATCGGACAACAATCTCTGACAAGCATGTCATGGAGAGTAATAGACTTCCTGGTCCTAGTGCCTTGCGACTAACATAGCAGGTCACGCGAAAAGCACAAGTGAGTTTCAGGGAGCTCGCAGAGTATCTATAGACTGGACCCTGTCATCTGATACACCACGACGCTGACCGGCTGGTTAAGTGGACGGGACTGTGAGGAACTCCAGAGTTGTGTCTGTCTGTGTGTGTTTTCAACCTTGGGCAGACTAAAGACTCGCGGAATCAGTCAGCAACTGTGCGGAAAGTGCATGCTGTTTTACAAGAAGTGTCTGGGGTCATGCCCAGAGTGTTCCTGTATGTTCCGGTCGTTGCTATGAGCTAGCAGCTAGCATCAGAAGGGTATGGGTTTCAAATTCAAAAGCCTGACAGTGAAACGCCTGCAAGTCTGATGCCCAGACTTGGCGTCCGTTCTGCTCCGTCTTGGGCTATGTATGTGTTCCCTGTCACGCCAGATACAAAGCTGAGATTCCACCCATTTTGGTTCTAAGCACGGTGCGTGCGTGCGCGGATGCTTACTGCAGGCACAGTATGACCACATTTTTGTTTGCATGCCCGAGTCTGCTCCCGGCCATACAAACCTGACCCTCGACCTTTTTCAAGAGGCACAGTTACTTTCTGTCGACATTCGAACAATTCTTGCATCAACTCGTGTCACAGGCAAAGTTGCAGCTTAGCCACCTGAGAGCAGGGCTTGCCCCTTCTGATTCTATGACCCGGGTCCCCTTTTGTCGTCTTCCAGAGGCAGAAGTCGCATTCATGGCCCCCGTAGTCGTGGTTGCCTCGTGGACGGCCATAGAGTGACAAGGCACGGTCAGGCTTGAGTGCAACCAGGTTTCCAAGAGAACTCAGCCACGGAATCTGCAAGCTCTCATCCGTGTACAACTCCTGCTTGTCATGGAGGATGTGCACTTGTTGCTTCTTCCTTGACATTTTCGAGTGTTACGAGTTGCAAGCCTCGAACATCATGCTCCAGTAGTCATCTGTGGTGCTCTCCACTCCTGGGGGCCAGGCACTGCGCCTACAGTCCCTGTTCCTTGATCTGAAGAAGGCTAAAGTGGTGGCCGTGGTGGCCTCCCATGTAGAAGTTGTCTGCGGTGTTGATGACGAAGCTCCTCAGTCGTGACGCACATACCGGTATCACCGTACCAGCCTACTGGTTGCTGGGGAAGGTGAAGGGTCGCTCCTTCCGCTCAATGACACCTCTCTGCTGAAACCAAGAGTCGCTTTACGGCTGCGTGCTTGGTCGGTCATGGCCCTCGCCACATTTTGCTGCGCATAATGATCCCTCCAGTACGCAGCATTGTCCTTGGTGAGGACAGTTACACACTGCAACGGTGAGCATCAGTTCACTTTGGCCACGGGACGGTTGTGGGACGATGTGGACACAAATGACTGTGTTGTCAACCAATGGGTGGTACGACATGGCATTGAGCCGAACCGAGCGTCTGGATTGCAGCGTCCTCCGCCGGTTTTTGCCCAACTGCATTCAATATGCATCGACCCACATACGGGACGACCTGGTGGATTGTTCCAAGAGTTCATGACCTGACGGATTGATGCAAGGCTGCCAGGCGGAAAAGAGCAGTCGCTACAGTATGTATTGACCCGACCAGTGAAGTAAATAGCTCAATCAGAAGAAACAAAGGCACGCACGCCCCTCCAATCTACTTAATTATACGTGAACCGCAGCTGCAAATTTGACTGGTCTTTTGCTTCGCTGCTTTCCCCTTTTACTCGCGGCACAAGTTGTGAGGAGCGATCTTCTGTCTTCGTCAGGCACCAGGTCGCTTATGCAGTGGAACATCGGAACTCGTTTTTCTTAGAGCCACGATCTCGGTGTTAATTCTGACGGTGTCTTGTTTTTCTGTCTCGACTTCGGCCTGCAATCTGAAGGCCGGGCATTGCCCATGTTGGTGTTAACTGTCACTGTCGGCCTCGTTTTGAGGAGTCTATCGGATGGTAGGGCACCGAGCATGGATTATGGAACTTGCGGAACTGTGGGCTGTAGCGCGCCGTCAAATCTTTTTTCCTACGGTCTCCGGCTGTACCACGAACAGCGACTCCTGGTCCATATTGCGAGTTCACACTCCACCAGGCCACCAGGGGACTCGCGACATCCATGGAGAAGTCCATCGGGTTGGTCAGAGATTATTGGTTTTCCGTGTTCGGGTCTACGATATAGCTTAATTTTTGCGATTTTTGGTGTATTTGACAAGGGTTTTGCTATGTTTAAGGTGTTTCGGATTCGGTTGATATTCTTTGAAGACTACGTACATTGACATGTTTATTTCGGGTGGCTTTGGGGGTTTAGGATACACGATTAACGGATTTATGAAAACATCCAACACATCGACCACGGGATTCGAAGTGCGTCGGCCGTCACATCCACATGGAAGTCTATCTGGTTAGTCAGGGATCATTGATTTTTCTCCACGATATAGTTTACATGTGATTTCAGTTCTACTTCACAGTGGATTTGCCTATGCTTTTAAGGTGTTTCGAATTCCGAGGATATTGATATTTCTGAATAATTCGCACGTTGATTTTCTCATTGCGCGCTGTTTCGGTGGTTTAGGATACACGATGAATGGATTCACACTCCAACCTGTGAGCCCGGATCAATTCTCGGGGCCTTGTCTGCACTGTTCCGGTTGGTCCTCTTTGCCTCCAGTACAGAGCGGTCACTGCACGTTGCAACAAAACAGCAGGTCCAGCCATCTCCGTGCATCGTAGCTAATCACTAATCACTGCAAAGCCCAGACGTCGAACCTCCTCCCACTCCTTCTGCGAGCGACCGCCGACGAAACACTCGGTGTTCCATGTACTGCAGGCAATGCGCGGCTGGGCACCGGAGACATGTGCCAATCAAGAGCGGCTACTGCAAAACGGAAGCTTATACTAGGAAAGTGCATCGCGGGTTTAGCCAGCGAGCCTCGAATCCCATTGGGATCGCATGTTGAGTCCAGTTCCTGCAAAGCTGAAACACAGTTCAGCAGGTCTCGAACATCTGCGCAGCATGCTCTGCAATTTGTAAACTTTCGTTCGGCTTGGTCGATCCTGGATAGGTGCCCCAGTCCTGAGATGCTGCTCAAGTGCCATGAAAGCATGAAAACAGGTTTCTCTGCAAATCGCTGCACGCAATTTTGCATTAATTGCTCATCCACGCGTCTCCAATGACGAAGATGTGCACTTCCTGTTGTCCGCATCAACGGAGATGACGCCCGAGACGTCCCTACACCGTCTTGGGGTTTCCAAACCGGTAATGCCATGTCCGAAAAGTGCGGAACTGGCCGGGCGGTGTGGTTGACAGGGCGACAAACCGACAAAACGATGGATGAGTCGTCCAGGATGTTCCAGGAACAGGATGTGTAGACTCTGACGGTGCAGAGTTCGGCTCCTCGGGGTCGCCACCTGAAGGTGGCTTCGCAGGTAGTGGTTTGACAGGACCGAGGCGGCGGTCTCGCATCTCTCGCTGCCTTCGGGGCTTCACGGCAGTGGAGCTTCTCCTTGAAGTGCTGTAAGTCTGTGCAAGTGCTTAAAAGCAGCGACGGCCTTTTGAAAAGCAGATGACACACTGGACGGTTGATGGTACCAAAAGCTGCCCAGGCAGGCAAGGAGGCTACTGAATGGAAAAGTCCTCCTCACAGAAGTGCAGCCCTCAAACCACAAAAGTTCGATTTCTTCAGGTCCGAATTCATGAGAACCAATCGGTTGAGCTCGCTCTCCGAGCTTGCTCTGAAACATTGAGGCGTGTTCACGCCATCCACACGGGCTTACGCCACGACTCACCTGCGTAGGCGCACTTGTCACCGAGCTCCTCTTCAATGCGCATCAGCTGATTGTACCTTGACAAAGCTCACATGTGAGTTCCGTACCATGAAACCCAGAGCACGAACCCGGAATCCAATGCTTTGCCGATCGTTTGAGGTTCACTTCAGCGAAGCTCACTAGCTCGATATGATGCCAGGATGCTTGGCGTTGCGGTCGGATCGGCAAGGAGCACCGGTCTTGATCCTGATTGCATCAGAGCCCGAGAGTTACTTGACTGCACGACTCATCCAACATCTCGAAAGTACCACAGCACGCCGTCCATCGATCTTCGAGTCAAGTTTCTGGCCAGTGCAGAGACCGACGGCCAAGTCTGCGATAGTGGTGTCCTCTGTCTCTCCAGATCGGTGAGAGCACCTGAACACGAGACGTGGGCTCTGTTGTTAGCTCACAGTCGCGATCTGAAACATGTCTCGGGCAGGCACATAACGCCCCAGCCATTGGTTTTGCACAGCTTCACGGCCTGAGATAACGTGGGTCCTAACTCTGTATGCCGAACAAACACCGCAAGAGAGCAGCAGTATGCAAATGCAGCAGGCTTGCATCAATAGACTCAGAGACGGTGCCGATCTGATTGACTTTCAGCAGAAGCCTCGGGCAAAGTTGCAAAACGCCGCTGCAACGCACATCGCAAAGCCTCAAACAAGCATCTGAAGTAAGTAGCGCTTCTTTGCTTGGCCAAGCCACGCGTTGCAGGCCTTGTCATCAATGGCCTTCTTCACTCGGGTGACATTCGTGACGGTGAGGTCATCTCCGACCTGAGCATGACTCTTGATGCGGTCGCTATCCTCAGACGATGTGCGCTGTGTTACCGCGTCTGTTTTTAAATACACGGATATTCAAACAGGTTAAACAGGTATATTACACTACCTCCGTAAACATCGCCCGGGCCCGCCTCGAAACAAAATATCCGGAAATTGGCAGATCATTGGTGGGTTTGGGGTTTAGGATTTTGGGGTTTAGGGTTTAAGGGTTTAGGGTTCAGGTAGAAGCCAAACCTTTCAGCTTTAGGTTCAAGCCAAACCGAGCCAGCCCTCCAGCCTTCCTCAAGCCTTCCAGCCTTCCTCCAGCCCCAAGCCCCAGCCCTCCAGCTTTGCCGTCCCTAGCCTTCCAACCTTCCAGCCTTCCAGCTTTTCATTCAAGCCCTCCAGCCCTTCCAGCCTTCCTCCAGCCTTCCCACCCAGTCAAACCTTCCTCCAGCCCAGCCCTCCAGCCGTCCAGCCTTCCAGCCCTCCAGTCTTCCAGCCTTCCAACCTTCCAGCCTTCCCCAGTCCTCCAGCCTTCAAGCCTCCCATCCAGGCCAGCCCTCCATTCCAAGTCTCCAGCCTTCCTCCACTTCCGGCCTTGGAAGGCTGGAAGGCTCAAGGACTGAAAGGCTGGAGGGCTGCAGGGCTGGAGGCAGGCTGGGCTGGGGCTGGGAAGGCTGGAAGGGCTAGAAGGCTGGAGGGCTGGAGGCTGGGCTGGGGCTGGAGGAAGGCTGGAAGGCTGGAGGGCTGGGGCTGGAAGGTTGAGGGTGGAAGGCTTCAAGGCAGTGCAGCTCCAGCCTTCCACCCCTTCGTGGGTTTTGGGGTTTTGGGTGGAAGCCAAACCTTCCCGCCTTCCAGCCAGCACTCCAGCCCTTGCAGTCTCCAGCCTTCAAGCCTTCCAGCCTTCAACCCCTCCAGCCCTAAACCCCTTCCAGCCTTCAACCCCTTCCAGCCTTCAACCCTCTAGCATTCCAGCCTTCACCTTTTTAAGACTGAAGGCTAGCTCACGTCATACTGGGATATAAATATACGGATTTAAACAAATATTTTATACTACCTCTGCGGCCAGTGCGGCTGGGCGGTCCCCCATATATTTAAAAAACGTCACCGTGCACGCAGAGTCCTGCATGTTCCGAGCATGTGGCAACCTGGGTGGGTCCACCCACCTTTGCAGTGAAGCCTGTCCACGCCGCCCAGTCATCCTGTCCGAATCTGTCCGATTTCACATGGACATGGAGGGCAGCAATCAAAGGAGTTTGCAATAGGCAAGCTCGCCTGATCAAAAGGATCCTCGATGGTGATGAGTGGGTAATTGGCGCAGAGATCTGCGTAGAAATCTGCCAGCTGCGAGCCAGTCATCTTGAGCTCGGGAGTCTTCTCGGCTTCCTGAGGTCGTCTTCACCCAGAATGACACTGCTCCAACCCAGCATGTCAAGCTGCGCTTGCATTGAAGGCAGGCGGCTGCATACCAAGTGCCGAGGTCATAGCAGTCTGCGCCCTCCTCGTAAATCACAGTTCTCAAAACAGGGCGACAACGAGCAGCTCCACAGGCAGAGTGCAACAAGCCCGTCCGATCCCTCTTCACCCGTTGTGGAAGCGAAGTTAGCCTGCCTGGGAACTACGGTACTGGCAACACAGAAGGACACGCCTGGCAATTCAACTGAGCCTCACATGAATGGATGTGGCGCACGACATGACTTCAACCACAGGCTTGTGCACAGCCGCAGCATGCACACACCCGCTCCCCTAGGCACGAGTCTCCGACAAAGGATCCCCTCGATCCTACCCGCGGGGACAGGTCAGCTCCTGCTTGAACTCGGAGGCAGCCACGTCCATGCCGATCTTGCACTTGTCCTTGTACCCGGCTTTCCTGAAGTATCAGGGTCAGGGCAACACAACAAAGGAAGCTCTGGGCATGGGGGCTCGAATTGCCAGTCGAGCTCCCTAGGGTGCGGCTCAGCGGCTCAATCGCTTCCATGATCAACTCCACGCCCTGCTTTGCATCGCAAGGAGGAGCAAAGCCGCCTGCACTTAAAGGCATGATGCAGAATGAGAATCTGGTTTCGGCGACAGCAACAGTCGACCTTCATCACCAATCAGCGTCGCATCGCCACCGAACCTTGCAACGACAGGCAGTTGGAATTGATGCGGTGGCTGCTACTGTTATTGGTTCTCATTAGGCTACCAGAAATAGCCAGAGTGTGCAGGGTCTGAAGTCAATTCGGAAAAGGGCAGGTGGCTTCTTCTTGATGATGCCCTTCAGCGTGTGGTAGCATTCCGAACCGATACGCATAGCGTCCTTGAAAGAGGACGCACCCACTGGGATGATGAAGTACCTCGGAACGAGTTGCAGCTTGCCATGCTCAGACCCCTGCCCTAGACAAGTATTTCGCTGTCACTCGAGACCAGACTCTTGCGGGACAGCCGAGATGCTCCTGGAAGGCGAGCTTGTTGCCTGTAACGAGTCGTGAGCACGACAATGCAGAGTCTGCTTGAATGAAGTTGCACTGTGAAAATCTTTACGCCATTTGCAGGACGGGGCCTGCATGGGAGCCTCCGTTGATGACGTTGAAGCAAGGGACAGGCAGTGTGAGCTTCTGAGAGTTTCCGGCAAGCTCGGCAAAGTGCTGGTACCTCCAATACTCTAAGCCACTGTGCTTCCGTCACGCCTGGCTGTCCTACGTCTTTGGCAGGGACTCTAGGCTCCGAGTCGGCACTGTTCGCTTCAGCAGAAGTAGTACCAGACCAGAGCACGTCATATCCTGTTCCTGTTCGATGGCTGCTTGAGCACAACTTCCTGACTCAACGCTGCTGCTTACTCATTGAATAATCGTTGCAGGTCGGCGGGACGTGGATAGTCGGAAGTCCAGGCATTGAAGTACCAAACATTACCCAACCAACTTCTGAATCCACAGCCGTCACAGCCGAGATGCAGAGGGACGCCCTTGGCCTGCCACGGATTTCTTGAAGTCTGAGTCCAAGTGTAGGGGTGGGCAGGCGTGCAAAGGTCGCTTGAGGGGTCTCGGGCCTGCGCAGCGGCCTTGGCAGCAGCCATTGACACACCCTGGAGACAGGGTTCACATGGATCCGAATTCTCAGGCTTACGAGAGCTTTGGGGCTTGACTCCGCTGGCCAATAATCAAAACATATTCCTTGCACTGTGGCAGCGCAACACAGGACCCGCACATACAAGTAAAGGATGCCGACGTCTCTGCGAATGCTGAACTCTCATAAGTCGTACGCTCCCCAAAATCGAGCACCCTGACGCCCTCAACCCTCGACCTGTCCCCAGAAGCTACAGATGCCCGGTCCAGAATCGCGTTGGCTCCCAGCTTGCTCTTGTTCGGGGTACCATCCAGCCTCTCTGGCAAACATGATGCCAGGATCAGAGCACCCGTTGGCAGAGGTTGGCTAAGGAGTCGATGGAATGCTGGTTGCTGAAAACTTCCCCAGTGAGTTTCTAGCTAGCAGCATGCAGATACCACCTGCTCGTCACTTACAATACTTACATCGTGGCTGAGGCAGGAAGCTCGATCATCTTATCATCGAGCTCCTTCTGCTTCGACACGTCAAAGCCCTGCAGGCGCTGAGAATCAGCCAATCCAAAGCCGCCAAAAGAGTCAGTCGGCCTTCAAGGATGCGTTCAAGACCGTGTTCACAGACTCGACAGCCTTCAAGACCTGATGAACAACGCAACTGTGCTGAAGCGAAACTGGAACGAAGGCAAGAAGACTTGCCTCAGAAATGCGACGTCTAACTTTCGTGCACAGGACCATGGGACACCTTAGGCTTGTTTCCTAACCTTCGATGACGAGGCACGCCCTTGCCCAAGTAGCGGCCTTTGTCTCCATCTCGCAATTCGCAGGCCTGCGCCGAGGATCCGAATCCGAATGTTGAAGGCGAGGATTGATTTTTTATCAACAACTGAACCCAGCAAAAATCGCCTCATGCACGCCCGTGGAGGCACCGCTCGGAACTGCTGCAGTGACAGTGACACCACCTTCTGTGATGAGGTCCACCTGCCAGTCACAACTTTAGCAGGGACCAGGGCCAAAGGCAAGCCTCAGCCACCTCTCGCAGATTGGCGATTTGTTCGCCCCTTCTGCCTCCACTGTGGGGTTCCCGCGGCTGTCCAAAATCTCACGGCCCTTGAGCTCCTGTCTCAAAGGTGCTCCAGAAACTAGTTGGCAAAAGGCAGTCTGTACACAGACTCTGCTGGCATTGCAAGCAATGTGCAAGTCAGTGCCGGAGTGGTGGGCTCTTACTTGCAGAACAGTTTCAAACATGTTTGCAGCCTCGACAGACGTCTCGGCCTTAACCTGGACCGTGTCACGCGCATGACGATTCCAGGTTTTTCTGACTTCCCGGTTTGCGCTGGGCTGTTCCTATCTGTCCTACAACTCACATCTTCCGTTCACGGAGAATTCTCAGAACGGTCCTTGATCTTGAACATGCTGGCTGACACGGCTTCAATTGCAGCCTTGGGCTCGATGGCCAGTGGGGCAGAGCCAGAGAAAGCGACTCTTTGCCAAACGCAATGCTTCATGGTGCAACCTCGCCACAGAGAGGTCTGCCGCGCCGGTGGCCTTCAGCGCATCCAAGACGGCCTGCATCACGAACCGATGGACTCATACAGCAGTTCGGAATGATCAGCTGACTCCTGAAACTTCGTTTCTGAACGGGCATTAGCCAGCTAATCTCTTGGCGAAACAAACAATCATGCCGCAACCTCGCCTTCGCCATTCTTGCTAGAGAGGGTGGGCAGTGGAGACAGCCAAGTTTCGCTGAGCTGAAATAGCTGCGCGGGGCACAAAACTGCAACGGCAGTAACACTCTTGCTGACAGGCATGCGACAAGAACCAGCACCAATTCAGATTGATGGCCTCGAGGCTCTGTAGACTTCGTACCATTCATCGGGCAGCGGCTCATCTGAGTGGCCCGTGGCCTATCAGCTTTGAAAGCGTGGGCAAACAAAGACAGTCTTTTTCCAATCAGTCTGCGGCATTTGTCAAACCCCAGTCTGGCACGGACAGATCTTCACGGCAACGCTCTTTGATGACGTCCACTCATGGGACCGGGTTTCTTTCGAGCTCGCGTTGTTCTGTGAATTCCCCAGCAAGGTTTGATAGGCTTTGTTCCCCCAACGCCTGCAAGCCAGCGCTAGCGAGAAGGCAAACCCGCAGCAGCATGGCACGGTCTCTGCTGTCGCCTCTAAACAGATTTTATTCGAAGATGATCTGGCTGCGTGGATTCGGCTAACATGGCTACACCGTTGGCAACTGCTGCACGCCAGACAACAAATGGCTCTGCGGCCGGCACTGCGAAATCGCAAGACGGTGACTAGTGACTTGGAGTTGGAAAGCACACTGCGCCGACGTCGTCTGGTCACCGGTCTGCGCTTGCAAATGGCCTGCCTTGTCACGCTTACTCCCGGGATCCTTCTCAGCAGCTTCTCCAAGTGTGCAGCCTGCAGCTTCTCTCCGTCTTTTAGAGTGACAGTACCGGCGCAAAAATATCGATCCATCTCAGTGGTTCAAAGCTGTCAAGCTCACATGACACACGGAAGAATGCAGGTTGTCAAGCAATGGTTTAAGCGGCATGCCCAAGCGTCGAACTGATCCTCGTCGGACATGCCGCTTCCATACATATCTTGCAGTTCCTGTTGCAACGGTAACAAATGAAGCAGCAGTAGCGCTAGCAACTTCCTCAATCCGTCAGCCCAAGACTGTCATTTTTGAAGTGTTCCTGCACCGTTCCTGCGTGACGACTCTAGGCCGTGCCTTTGGAGCCTCGCTGGAATGCGGCAAGCAGCATGGCCCCAGCACGCAGCACCTCAAGTTCTCGACGCATGTCAGAAACCACGAGAAAAACGGGCGGTGCGGCCAGCTTCTTCTGGAGACAGGGCTTGGCCAGTTCAGGCCTTCTATTGTTAGTTGGACGTCGTGTCAACCTGCTCGCTCCTGCCGTTGCCGTATATTGCCGTGTTGCTCAGCGCCCCGGACTAGCACGATTGTACGTAGGGCAACGGCCGAATCAAATCGATCTGGCGGAATGCACTGATTGCCTGCAGACTCCTGCCAGCCGGCTTTGCCCCTCATGTTTGTCAGAATCTGTGACACTCCAGAGAACTCGTGCTTTAAGTTGCGTGCTGGAAGAGTCTCGGCAAACACTTGTATGGACGCGGATTCGACAAGCAAACTTCTGATTCTAAAACACTCTTGGCAATATTCATCCTGTACAGTATGTCATTTGTGCTGGCAAGCCATGGACCACAAATCGCGGTCGAGACCTCAAGACTCGCCAGCTAATCCAAAACGAATGAGACCAGGCAAAGCAACTCGCCAAAAGACCGAACCCGTCTGGGATCCCTAGTAACGAGAAGGACTATAGCCTCGCTTGTTCAGGATCTCGCTTGACAGGCAGCTGCTTTCGCAATCTTGTCAAACCTCTCCCAGCCCACCGCCGCCCTTTATCCCCTTCCTCCCTTCCCTGTTTTCAGCTCAACTGCAGCTGTGGAAAAGCAAGTGACCGCATGATGCTCGCCCTTAACTCTGGCCAGCAGTGCAAACGACCACATAGATGCATCGCCAGAATTGCCGCTGGCCTGTGTCAGACTGTCGAAACATGCAGACGTGCACCTCCCGACACATCTGTATCATCCGGCCTTCCCACGCTTTCCACACGTCGAGCCAACGACTGCACGAAGTCATGCGCGAGCACATCACACCTCGAATGCAGAGCCATCAGCAGAAGTGGCAGGAGCAAAAACCGCAGCCTTTTGGCAGAATGAATTCCAAGTTCGGTCGCATGGATGAATGAGGCCATTTGAATGAAGGGCGTGCGCACCAATTGGGCTCATGTTGCAGGTTCGTTGTGGAACCTCAGTGTGCATCATCAGCAAAAGCTGCTGAAGGAACCTTCACAGTGTGGACAACGTCTTGCACATACCGGATGCAAAAGACCAGTCAACAAATGTTAGCAACTTGCCAGCACGAATCAGCTTGTCCCAATTTCCCGTTCCCGTGCCTTGCATGTTGAGGCTTCCGAAAAGGCCCCTGACGCCCAATCATTGAACTCACCCATTCCGTGCCTCCAGTACTCGACTGGCACCTTCGCATGTGCCCGCTCCTGCCAGCGGGATTTGGTATGCTCTGGGAATATTCACGGCACAAAGCAGGCAGCGAGAAGGAACACCAATGCAAACCAACTTTTGGCGCTGTTCGCACTCTACAGGTTCGAGCACCGCGTCTGCAACGACAATGGCACGGAGGATTCACAAGTGAAACGGCTTCTCCAGCCTTCGGTCCCCCGCGGCCTCTGAAACCTTAAAGCCTGTGATGGAAAGTCAAAAGCGACAGCTAGCTGGCACCTCTCGATTTTGCTGGCGCAGGTGGCAGTCTGTTCCTAGTTGCATCCATGTGGCGTTTTGGTCTGACCAGCAACGGGCTAAAAGAGATTCAGTGCTCCGAACATGTCACAATGTCCTCCCAGGTGGGTGCGACATGCGTGACGAGGCCTGGGATGCTTTGTGTTGGAGCACTCTTACTACAGACATACCGCCATACGAATGCTGTTTGAGCGGTCAGCTCAGGCACGAAGCATCCTCGGCTAGGCAGCATTAAAGGAAACAAATCGGTGCTATGGCATTGGCAATTTGGTGTCAGTCTGCTCTGACGTTGCATTGTACGGCTTTCAGGCAATCGGCAGCACGGCGAAACTGAGAGAATGCTTCCTTGACTGGCTTGCTGTCATTGCCTGAATCGGTTGTCTACACAGATTCCTCGCACATAAAAATCGCACTAGGCTCGCAGAAGCACTGGAGACCTGCATTCAGGAACTGTCAGGGGGTTTCGTAGCGGATTCACAGAGAGCACTGAGCAGGCGTTTCCCAGCTTCTGCTGCACATGACTTTGGGGTCCATATGGTGCTGCTTGTGGTCACAGGCTGGATTGCATGAGACACAAGCGTCAGAGACGCCGAGCCACAGCTTCTGTGTGACATGCGCATTTTGCAGCATGTCCGTGTCGCATAGCCTGCAGTCGAAGTGCCTGCAGAAAGGGGATCTGGGTGGTGATCAACTGCAAACTCGCACCGTTGTGTATGCTTCGGCCTGGCATCTAGGCCGCGCCCCATGCTGCGTTTTGCCAATGGGCCTGGCCTTCGCTCAAGAGCTTCGAGAATCTTGGTGCGAGCGTGACCAAACATACTGAACGTATACATTTCTGGCCTGAATATGCTGCTTGCTGAATCGGAACCTGATGCTGACCTGAGACCAGGTGCAGGATAGTCCATTGACAGGGGCGCGCGTTGCATATATTTGCCACAAGCAGCCGTAGCCAGAGTAGTTTCCGCCATAGTAGTTGTAGCAATCCCCGCCATACGCAGCAGTTGCTCCTGAACTTTCGCACTCTGTCTAGGGCTTAGTCAATATACAGCTTGTCGACCACAGCCGTGCAAATCATGCAAAGCATGCTTGGCAAGCTGGGGTCCTTCGGGGGTCACCCAGCAGTTTTGACCGGCGCCTGCCTGTTTGACAGGTCGTCTAGCTGTTGAATGCATCAAGCATGTTGCAAACGGAGGCCTGGGTCCATGCTTGCTGGGGTTGCTGCCAATGTTGTCCCTGACAAACTCATCATGGCACTCCATTCAACTCTTCAGGATTGAATGCCTGCCTGCGCATAGCCCATCTGGTTGTTCCACGACGGGTCGTAACACTGGTTGTATGCAGTCGCTTGGTTGTAACCCGGATGGTAGGCTTGCGCGTAGCCGTAGCCAGTCTCGTCATAGCCAGATCCCCACGCGGCATACGGATTTCCCCACTGGTCATGTCCTTGAGAGAAGTTTGAGGTGTGCACAAACACGGTGTAACATATCACGGAGCACTGCTCACTCTGCTTCTACTGCTATCTGCTACGCCCGGAGACCTCGAGGCGGTGCTGACACTTCGCCCCGCTCTTGCTTTGCGCGCTGGTGTGCAGCTTTGACGGCGCTTCGAATCTTCTCTTCGATGCTTTGCTGGTTGGGACTGAGCACACAAGTCAACCCGCTGTTTCAACTACGATGTTCTCGGCCGACATGGCATGAGCTTATGGCTTATGCTGAGTACACTGCACTAAGCACCTTCGTGTTTGAGGGCCCGGCTTAAAGGCTTTGGCGGATGCTGACATCTGGAACTTTGGCTTTTCGTCGGTCGTCGCAGATGTTGGGCCTTTTTCTTTCTCGTCCGCTTTAGAATCTTTGGTGTCCTCGGGCTTGGACAGCTCCAACCCTTGCCTTGACTCTTCTGCTTGATGCCGCTGATGCCGCACGCCATGTGGACAAGGCTCCTTGGAGGCCGGCTCGCCTCCACTTACTGTCTCCATGGCAACCTCGAGTCAACGCTGGGCGACCGTCCACTCGTCTACTGCTGCCGCAGGCCTTGCCTTCGCCACGGTGTCCCGGTGCTTCTTCCTGGCTTCCAGGAGGCACCTGCAAGAACACGTCTCTCCGGCATCCCACAGCGGAGCTCCCTCCGATCTTCAAATCGCCAAGCCGCTTCTGCACCATTTCGAGCTGCTGAGCCACTGCTTCCTTGTCGGGCTCCTCGCCAAGGCCTGCCGAGAATCCACGCAAACATCCTGGCACGATTTACCAAGTTACTCGTTCCAACCGCGGCCTGCAGCCTCCAACGTTTCGACGGCTTTGCAGATGCTAAGTCGATTGCGTTTCCTGGTGTTCGCCACGGCCTGAAGGATGCTGTCCTGCCAACACAAGATGTGCGAAGAAGGCAGTTTCCGCGCCGGACACAACGAGCTGCCATCGGTCGATCCTTGTTGGCGTCATCGTCGATCAGCTTGGACTTTTGAATGCCAGCAATGCTTTTCCTCATGTTTTACTGCAGAGCTTGAATTGAAACGGCGAAATTGTTCCGTCTGGCAAAGCTACCTGTGATTCTTCGCGGCGGAGCGTGCAGCTTCGTCAAGGGCGCCACGACGAATCATTGATGACCGGCGCGCCCTGCCAGGCACCTGCCGTTCCGCAGAGATGCTACTTGACCTGAACGACTGTGGCTGCACTGCTGTTGACCGAGTCAGCGAATTTGACGCGAGAATGCATCAAGCATAGGGAGGAGACTCGATTGCCAATTGCTTTTCACTTCAAATCAGCGGCCTTCTCCAGCTTGTTGGCCAATTCCTTCGGATCAGGCGGTGTGTTCCTTGGCTGCTGCTGGGAGGATAGAGGCTGCCAACGGCTGCAAGCCACAACTCATGCATGCGACAGCCCGTCAGCCTCAGCAAGGAATGCCAGGTACCCTTTATCTGAAGCATCTCCGAGTGACGCGTCAAAAGCAGTCGGCTGCGCTGGCGGGGTCATCCTGCCGGTCAGATCACCCTGGCAGTCCGGACCTTGTGACGGCTTCCAGGTGCAGGAATGTGATTCGGAAGCATAAGCATCAAGACCTTTCGGGCTGATCTCGTTGTCTGCAGCCAAGGGGGCGGGCTGCCTCCGCTTCCGGATCCTCTTGCGCAAGTCGCTGGATCATGGCCTGCAGATATCTAGATATTCACCGCAAGATGCAGCGGGAGTGGAGTCCGGCAGGAAATCACGCCACAGGCCTCTGCCATACCCACCTGGATCGTTTCCTGAGATGCAGATACTGATACCGTAGCTCCATGCTGGATGCGAGCCAAGACCAACTTGAGTCGCAGGGAAAATGTCATGTCGGAGCGCATCGGAGAGGAAGCTTCGTTGACAGTATGATGTCGGAAGGGTGCCTGCTCTTGGAAAACCGTCTAAGCATTAATTTTGGGGCCTCATATAGAATGCTTCACGTACAACCGGAAAGTCGAAGTACAAGTCTGGGCACAACGTGAAAGTAGGACTTCCAATACAACCCAGCATCATGCGAGAACAGCAGAAGAGGTTGGAGCACGTCTGGAGAAGTAGCTCCTAAACCTCGAAAAGAAAGCATCTTACCCGAAGGACGGAACTTTCAAACCCACAACACTAAACCCCGAAATGTGTGATTCAGGCTTCAGGCGATGCACCATTGAGAGTGGTCCAAAGTCCGTTTTTGAGGTAGGAGCCCCCCCAAATCTCGGGGACCAAGGTAGAACTCTGGGAGTGAGAGGGGGTCCAGAAAATCTGCATGTTGCCTCAAGGCGAGTAGGGGTGTACATAGAGGTTCAAACAGGGATTCATGTCGAGAGCCAGGGGTGGTTGGAAGGGAAGTCGGACCCAAGTAGGGACTCGGGCGGAGGCAGGGAAAAGTAGAAGTTCAAGCAAGGGTTGGGGATAGGGAAATCTGCATTTTCCTTGCAAATGTAGTAGTTAGGGCTGGAAATCTGCATTTGGTTGGAACAGTGGGAGTGGGGGTTCAGGCTGGAAGCTGGGGGGGAGGGGGAGTTGCAGGGCTTCAGATGGGGTTGAAGTTCGGGGGCGGGTAGCAATTCAAGGAGGAATTGAAGTAGTGGTTCAAAGGGGAAGGGGCGGGGGTTCTCGGGCAGGAGTGGGAGTCCAAGTAGGGGTTCCAGGTAAAGGTTCGCGTGCTGGGAGGGCGTCAGGGGTCCAAGTAGGTGTAAGGAGCTGAGAGAGGTGAGCATTTGGACAAGAACGAGCATTTAGAGGCTGGCTGTAGGCGATTTGGCAGAGGGATTGACAAGAGATGCATGTACCTGTTCCATTAGGGGGATGTCGACTTCGTCATGTCATCGCACCGGAACCTGTACTTGTCTTACAGGGCTGTTCCTGAGCCTCGCTGTCATCGCAGTGGAACCTGCACCTGTACTTCCTGATTGCATTTGAACTTGTACTTCCGGATTGTATCTGATATACCATGTCTTGGGGAGTTTTTAGGAGCAGGCAGCTCGAACATCACGATGATAGTGCCGCTGAGCATCCACGAGCTCCTCCTCGGTCACATTGCCCCTCTGTAGAAGCTCTGCAACGCGTTCTGGGTCGAAGTTGTATGCGTCCTCTCAGCCGAAGGTTCTCAAGGCCTATCTATCTGTCGGACCTAAAGACTTGACCTTCTTCCGCCGCAAACAAATGCGGTTAGTATCACCTTTGAATCCCGCCGCTGTGGGTCTCGAGTTGATACTCAGCAGGATTTGCTTATGACGCAAAGCAAGATTGCAATACTGCTGCGCGAGAAAAGCCGAGGCTTCGTCAGCTGAGACAGTGCACCTCGAGGTCCCAGTCTTCCGACTCATCATCATCATCGTCGTCCCCGTCGTCGTCGGAGTCATCCATGGCGAAGCACCTGCCAAAGACTTGCAACTTGCCACCATCAAAGACTGCGCAGGGTCCGGTTCACAAGACTTGCTGGGCAGTGAGCACACGGTCTCATTGTTCTTCTCCTTTGTGTCCTCTTCACTATCACTGCTTCGTCCGGACTCCTGCGAGTCACTGGCTGGAACATTCGATTGTGAATTTGTGCTCCATCGCGCAGCAAAAGGGATGGGCCGAGCCTCCTTCTCTGCTTCCGGAATTGCAAATATCTCGCTTTCTATGCCGAGCAGTTTCTGATCGCGTTCCTCGATTTCATCGGGTGAGCCTGCAATTCGTATTCGCCGACAGTTTCACGGGCTGGACAACACTTGCAAAACCAGCGCTAGAGACGACGGCAAACCAATGACTCCATCCCGAGGCAAAGTGGTGCGCCTCCGAGACACTTTTTCAGGAAGACCTTGTAGTTGTTGGACGAACCTGACTCCTCAGATTTGTCCGACGTAGTGGCCATGTTGCGCCAGCGCACCAAGCGGCAGGGATCTTGAGCCGTGCTGACACGGTTCCCGACTTTCAGATGTCAAGAGGTTTCAAGCAGACCAGGACAGGAGTCTCAAACATGTTCGCGACGCAAGTACGGTACAGTTGCCAATGTGGCCTGGTACATCTGAAGCTCGGCACGCTGCAGCGCCTGACCATGGTGAGGGAGCCTGTAACGAGTGAACCGGGACGAGGGGGTGATTGGAGCGGGGCAGTTCTGCAGTGTCTGCACATTAAAGGCAACATCCTCCGCACCATCGCGAACTCCTATTGAATCGGTCTAGTCTATAGTCGCTGCCCCAGACAACGTTGCGAGACAACTGGGCTTGAATCGCCAAACGACCCGGTACCGGCGCAGTTGTCTTCTGAGTGAGATGCTCTTCCAACGATCGCAGATCCATGGCCTGGGGGTCGCACGCAGCCCGAGCTGACGTACTGTCGTGCAAGCAGCAGATGCTGGCTTGATCGGATCAGGCACTGCATGCCGAGCTGCCTAGTGACATGTAAGCAAGGCGAATCTTTTTCGGGATAGCATAAACGGGTCTAGTGGCGCTGCGCTTCGACGCACTGATCTGCAGCTGACTTCAAGCCTCGCTTCCAGGTACCCTATGCACATGCAGGATTTCCCAGACATAACTTATGGTTACTTATGGTCAAAGATTAAACGGCCAGGAAGCTAGCTGCAATTTCGAGTGCTAATTGCTACTTAGCCTGGAGCGGTGGCCGGGTGCTGACAATCCAGGGCTCCACAAAGGAATCCTCTTCGCCAAGCCAGAGCTTTCAAAAAGACTCACTTGGACCTGGCAGACGTTCCGGAGCTTACGAACAGCCAAAGGCTGCATGCCTAAAGCATGCCTGCTGTTGAGCTCGCTTTTCGACCAGTCATCACGCCAAGTACTATTATATACTTGCACTGTCGTAATTAGACTTGAGGTTTTCTTTCGGCATGGCGCCGAGTCTGCCGGACTCAGACTCAGAAGGCCGGAGTTGATAAAAACACAAGCTGGAAAAGCAGTCTCGAGCTGCATTTACAAGAAGCTCGTGGCCGATGCAGCTCCTGTCCCATAGGCCGTGGAGATCCATGGATAAATAATCAAATGAGAGTGTCCAAACAGCAGGTCGCCGCGAAGTGACGAAAGGCACAGGGACTGCAATGGAGTTTACAAGCTGTCTAGGCAGGTGCAGGTCAGAAAATTGTTCTGACAGCATGAGCCTGCCACCAACTTCAGGATTCCAGGGGCTGCCTTGTTACTTTACCCTAACCCACTCCTTCTGGCACGGTCCAGTTTTACTTCGGGCAACACCCTCCACCGTAGTCGGCGACAGCGCAGGTTCACACTTTCGGTAACAGGTCACAACACCCTTCAGAAAGCTGTCCAGCAATCGAGTGCATCAAAGCCCATCGCTGCCGCTATCTGTAGTGCGCAGGACTCGTGTCCCTGAGTTCAGAAAATTATGCAAAAAATCATACAGCTCGGAATCCAGCTGCACCTGCTAATTGCAACTACAAGGAGACAACGCATTGTTGTGGATGCCTCAACATGTGCTTTCCCATTTTGTTCGTACCTTTTCGACAAACTCCCTGGGACCAGGACTGGCTTCTCATCCTCGGATCATCGCCGCTCGGCTGTAGTCCGTCGTCCAGGTGCACTATGCTTGAAAGCGGCGAGGCAATCTCTGCGGGTTGGCTCACACTTCTACAGTTCTCCAAGTTAGGGAGGTCGAAATCGTCTGATGTTAAAAATACTTCGCACAGCTGGCTGATGCTTCTGTAAGTTTGCATGGCCGGCAGATTGAAGTCGTCAGGATTGCTTTTCGCATAAGACAGCAACTCACGGACACTCATCTTCGACGTGCTGCGCTGAAAAGCTGGTTCGCAACCTTGGATATCTGACAGGCACTCACTTTCAAATACGACCAACTACCAGCAACCGATGGTCAGCGCACAGCACCGAAACACCACTAGAAAGACGCATTGTTCAGGTTCGGAAGCCCGTGCCCGGCAGATCTGATGATGCCCTCGACCTGCTTCGACTGTTTGCCCTCTTGAGCTCGCCAGATGTGGAGAAGTGGGACGCGGAGCGTTTTGCCCGGGCGTTATTTCGGGGACTCCTGCCGCAAGACAAGCTGCGAGAGCTCGTGGATGCGCAACGTTGGTGAGGCTGCTGCAGCGACATAAGCTCACACCGAGGGGAATGCAGACTTGCAGCGGATTCGGCTGATCAGAATGCTTGAGCCCCCCACATTCCTGCAGATTCCCAACTGCATGATTGAGACTGCCTTACTGAATCTTCCAAGACCACTGCGACAGACTCAGGTTCGGGCCGTGATGGCTTCGGGCGGGATCTCTTCCAAAGAGAGCAGTGCAGAAGTCAGCGACCTGATTATTCAGGCCCGATTGCTTTGCGTGGGACAAAGCTTTCGAACCCCAGTCAAGATTTCTGACGGTACAAGGGTGCAGGTTGAATGTGTGTAGGCCCCACAATCGTTGCATTCTGCAGCAAGGAATAAAGACCGATGAGGAGCGAACTTGCCACAGCAGAGGTCCAAAGCGTGCCACGGTCCAGCCATGAAGCTTCGGGCAGCATTGACCAACGCCAAGGATTCTGAGAGCTCCTCCCCAGAATGGACGGGAATGCACTCTGCCAGCACAGATTCACGGCTCCAAATCGGTGTCTCCTTGTGAAACCTCTTCGTTCTTGAATGCCAAATATGATATTCCGGCCTGGCGCAAGCTCTAAACGAATCTCTTGCCCATCCCGATCCAAACAAACGGGCTCTGAGCATTGTGGTTGCCCAGCAGACACCGAACAGCAAGAACAAACACATGCCAATCTTCAGATTTCGATAAAGGCTGCAATGCCGGTTGCAACGTCCCAAAGGTTGAGCTTGCGTGCAAGTGGTGTGCTTGTGCCCCGTGCAAGAAACGATAGTCGAACACAGCTGCCCAACATGGCTGTGCGCTCCGATCGCTTGCAGCGCTTTCCCCAAAACGAAAAATGCAGGGGAATATCACCTAGATGTAGCCATTCTATCATGCCGACAACCGAACTATGCAACTACTGCATTTAGATGCATTCAGAATGACGTGGATTTTGCCATATTTCGCAATCATCCACTAAACAACACTCGCCACATGTCGCCAAAAGAAATGCGTGTGTGTGAGGCATGTCAGGCCCTGTTTACCAAGGGAAGCTTTCATTCTTGCCCGGGGCATGGCCACCGTGTCTACTGCCATGCCAACGAAGCTGGTGGGAGACACAGGTCAAGATATCTGGAAAGGATACTTTCCACACGTACCCGCAGAATCGCTCATGGGCTACGCAGTAGCAGCTAAGAATTCAAAACCGAGAACGATGTAACAAGATTTTACTGCTCCTGACAAGGAGTTTCCGCATGTGGTTTTGCGAAAACTAAAACGAGGCTTGAAACCAAAGGTCGCCAGAGGCCGCCCACCTTTTCGGACCCAAGGCCCAAGGCTCTGCACAAGCAGATGGGAAGACACAAGCCTACGCACAACATTCTTTTGTCGCTCTCCAACCGGCAGAGATCGCTAGTAGCAGCGCCGCAACCACCAGCAGGCAGGGACCCAGAAACGGCTTGTGGACAGTTCAACTCCCGAAACATGGTCCGGTTCATGGAAAAACAGCACATGGATAGTTTGCACCTCTTTCTCACACGGCTCAGGGCTAACTCATATTGAACCAATGCGACACCAAAACAACGGTCAAGGGGTCAAGGAAGAAGGTTAGCAAGGTCAAAAGAAAAGGAAAAGGGTTGAATTGGGAACTGCCCCAGCCCACCAACAGCCCCCCGGAAGGGGCATCCCATTATTGACGTAACGGCTCGCGGACAGTTCAGCATGAAGAAGCGACACCAACTCCCGAAACGTGGTCCGGTTCATGTATATACAACACATGGATAGTTCATCAAAAGCAAGGCGACATGAAAACAACTGTCAAAACAAGAAGGAAACTTGAAAATGCCAGCAGGAAATGTGCTGTACACCACAGGGCAGGGGTAGTTCATCATTGATACCCGGCTGTGGCCCAGCAGGACCTGGCGACGGTTATGGACTATCTCGATTCGGTCATTCGGTCCCTGGCCCCGAGCGGGTTAAGGAGGCGTGCGAACAACAGCTAAGAAAGCTGTGGGGTCAAAGGAGTCCACGCCGGGGCTCAGGTCGGCAAAGCGGAGGGACGCCTAACCTCCCATTACAAGTGGGTGGTTAAGGTCAAGGACGGGGTCCACAAAAGTAGGCCCACCTGCGCGGACCTGAAGCGGGCCTACTCTTCCGAGAAAGAATAGGACACGTGGATGTTCGTCCCAAGCCCCCACTCCAGAGGCTCACTTGCTTCTTGCAATGGAGGCCGATCTTTGAAGAATGGGCGTAGGAACAACCGCCTCAAGCTGTTGTTGTCCCAGTTCAGCGAGATGCGAATCCGCCTCGATGGGAATCTTTCCGGCCGGAGAACGGCTGGCTGTGTACACGGACGAGTAGGAAGAAGTCTTTTGTGAGTCAGCTTCGACGTCCTATCAATCCCGGTGCGGATTGAAGATCTGTGTGTGTGTGGGGACCCCAAGCTACAACGGGACAGCCAGTACGTTGAGGTTAGAGCTTGCAAGTGATATTCATGCAGGGGGTGCCAGGGATGCATGCTGGACTGGCACCAACGAAGACGCCAGCATTGCATCTGTGAAGCGAGTCAGGACGCTGACTCGTGTACCTGCAACAAGTTTGTGACGTCATCAATCTTACAAGCTATGCATTGGTTCATCCTTTATATATTCGCTGTGCAATGCTTCCAGTACATTCTTCGGCAGTGTCGAGCGAGATCCAGGAATCAGGCAACAGGTGCTCCTTGGCTTTTTTCGGTATTAAATCGCAGCAAGGCAACCAAAGACTATTGAAGGCCCCACGCAACATTTTCTTTGAAGTGTCTCTTCCGAGTCTTGAACTCAGTGATGAGTGAGATTGACCACTGAAGAACATTCTACCAGGGAAGCCTGGGTGTTCGAGTGTGAAACGGGCATGGCCTTATCCGTCACGGCGCCATTACCGCTGCTCTCGAAGCAGTATCCCTTGGAACAGTGCCCCGAGTGGGACGGGTGATCCTTGGCTAGGTTCGCAACCGGCTCACAAACATCAACAGATCGGAAAGCATACGATGAGGACGGGAAGATTGTCGTGATCTCTGTGCCACAGCAGCTTCCAGCTCGCAATTCATTTTGAAATCCGTCTTGAAATTTGACCTGTCTCTATTTCCAACGAAAGCGGTATTTCACAAAAGGAGGAATCCAATCAAATATAATTCCAGTATAATAAAAGTCGTGGCTCAAGCACTCGGTCGAAGCCTCTCTCTTTTCGCGCAAGCGGGGTATGTCGTGGTGAGAGTCAGCAGGGTGCACACACCCATCACATCGCATACACCATGTGCCAATGCACATAAAGATGAACGGCAATCCGTCATCTCTCACCCCACCCCAGGGCGGGCGGGCGGGACAAAATTGTTCTCACGGCTGCACACAGCCCAAATGCTACAGAGAACAAGGATTTGCATCAGCAATCATGTTGTGCAAAGTGGTGCAGTCACACAAAAAAAAGCGCACAACAGAAATTGCACATGGCAAAACCGCAGCACTGCAAATCAGAAATTCGTTTGGGAAATAAAATGCTGTCTCGCAAGCGAGAAAGCTTATTTATTTCCAACGAAAGCGGTATTTCACAAAAGGAGGAATCCAATCAAATATAATTCCAGTATAATAAAAGTCGTGGCTCAAGCACTCGGTCGAACCCTCTCTCTTTTCGCGCAAGCGGGGTATGTCGTGGTGAGAGTCAGCATGCATCGTGAAGCAGAAAGGGTGCACACACCCATCACATCGCATACACCATGTGCCAATGCACATAAAGATGAACTGCAATCCGTCATCTCTCACCCCACCCCACTTCAAGAGAGATGTTAGGAAAGAGTTATGACTTGCTGCACGATATCCCGGTATGCGGCACTGACTGAAGACGCATCGGCAACACGGTCGTGAGGCAGCAGTTCGCAAGCAATGTTACGACTCGGCGCATCTGCAATATTGCTGCTCGATGGTACACGCGCACACCAGGGTATTCTGCTCACAAGCCTTGGCAAAGACATGACAAACACGGGTGACGGCCGACGAAGCTGAGTAGCCCTTTATCAAAGCAAAGCGTGCACCCTCGTTGTCAAGGTACGCCATGCACTCCGAAGACGCGAGGTGCTGGCTCCAAAGCATGAAGGCCACAACCACTGCAACAGTTTCCAGCTCACCGATGCCCGTGATGGCATCCACTGGAACCAGAGGGCGAATGTCGCTCTCGCACAAGGGCAGTCCGAACCAGCTTACAACAGAACCCAGAGGAGAGATTAGAACACCCCCTAGACCCCAGTGAAGTCAGGCTCAAAGCTTGCATCTGTGAAGACAAACCAAGGCTGCCCCAAGGATCTTGTGATGCGCCTCGGGGACCCATGCAACACACGATCAAGCAGAAAGCTGAGAGCTTCCCGAGCAGGGGCGGATAGCTTGGGAACAAAAGGCCAAGCATGAACATGGGAGCTGATGTGCTTGAGAGCGTAATGCCCCGTCTTCCCCATGACTTGAGAGTTCGCAAAGGATAGTTTACCTCTCAGCTCAAGACCTTCTTTGTAAGGCAACACACCTTCATCAAGGATGCGGGTCACAAAAGCACGAATGGGAGTTGGAACAACAGTTCCATGGTTGCTCCCGTGTTGTCGGCAAGACAATCGGGCGAGGCGACAATGAAGTCATCATAGTAAGAGGTAGTGGGTACAAGCAAACAACGATTGGCAAGCCATTGGATGCACCTGGAACACCTGATGAAGCCATTCACTGAAGCCCGCGATCCAAAGGGGAGGCAGACCTGAGTGAATAGCATGGTCTTTTGCTTGTGTGGGTCATACACCGCAATGACCGAAAGCGGCGTGAACTCAAGGCTACACACAGTTGGGGGTAAGCCGCCGTCAGGTCGAAGGCACGACCCTTGATCCATGAAGGCTTCTTAGCATCGCGAAGTTTCGTGCACAACCTGACGAACATAGCAGCTGCCACATCTGCAGTGTCAACAGTGGGCTGTTCCAAAGTCGTCACACAAGAGCTGACACCGCTCCTGCTGTAATCATCAATGGGGCGCAGCTTCCCACTCTGCAACAAAGGGAACCTGTGGGACACAACATGCTCCTGCGGCAAAGAGTCCCATTCGTAAGGTCCCAGGAGCCAGCCTGAGTCAACCTCTTTCATTGTCTTCTCCCACAACAGGATGTCCTTCTCCCGATCGCCGGAAGATCCCAAGGAAACCTTGAGCGCCTCATTGGCCCGAGGGGCCGCAGCACACAGGTCATCGGGGTGCAAGGAGGCAGGAGTAACTTTCCCGGGCAGAACATTAGATACAGGCGAAGTGCCCACTAAGTCAAAGCCCGACCAAATATCCCGAGCGAGGTTTACATCATCATAGCCCTCGGCGGCAATGATTTCGTCAAGCAGCTGCAGGCGCTTCTTGCAAAGGACACGTTTCATGTGCGGGTCATCTATGTCCCACGAAGGATCTGGGTCACGCTCAATTTCACACGCCCGTGTAGTCCACTTGTCAAGCCATCTCCTCCTCTTATCTACCACAGCATGTGGCGGAGCCTTAGCAAGCATATCTACGCACGACTCAAGATGGTCCGGCAGTGAGGAAAGTGAAGAGCTGGGATGCCCTGCGCGTACAGCAGCACGCACAAACTCGCTTTCATCAAAGGGAACCCCAAAGGTTGCATGCTGAGTCTGCTGCACAGGCCCGGTCACAGGCTCAGTTTCCCCACTCTTGCACGGCTGATCATGAGGGCATGCTGCCTCCGAACAGGTGACCAGAGTCGGCTGCACAGGCCTGACCACAGGCTCAGTTTCCCCACTCTTGGCCTGGCGATCCGGAGGGCACATTGCTGTCGCACAATTGACCGGCACAGGGTGGCCAGGCAAAGGAAAGCCTAAGTCCCGTAAGACTCGCACATCATCTTTCTTCAGAGAAGCGACACGATTCGGAGTGAATCCGATCAACACGACTCTAGAGCCCTCCCAAGGCAAGGTGCAGTGGAAGCAATGTGCATCGAACTCCACAGGGTTGTCGCACACTTGCAGGACACGACCAGTAGCCTTTCCAAGGAACATGGCCCTTACATGCTGACCCTCATCATCCTGTACCCAAATGCCCCCTTTAGCAAAGTCTGTCAAGGCCATCACGTAGTTGGAACTCCCATCCAAGTTATTGGCATCCCGATGCATCGGAGTGCACACATTGGAGTATATTGCCACTGTGGCGAACGTGGCATGCGGAAAGCGGGAACGCAGGAGCCTCACAGCCAATCGAACAGCATTCGGAAACAGCTTGGTGTTCTTTCGCAAACCACACAAAGTACCTTGGGAGTAGGCACCGGCAGACCAGGCCTTCTCACGCGCATCACTGACACCCCTGGCTGGAGTTTCTGCGGGTAATGTATCGAAAACCTGCAGCAGCTGTGCTTGCGTAGGAATGTCGCACATGTCCGCCGCTAACACTTCAGCTTCACTGGACACAGTCATCACGGCAGCACTGCTACCTGGATCAGGCAAAGCTAAACCAAAAGGAGAAGGCGAGCCATCCACTAAACCCGAAGGGGGAGGAGGGACCGGCAGGGGAACCCTAGGGGAGGATGTCGCCATCATGTCATCTGCAATCGCTGCAGCGGGAGGGCTCCCGCCAGCGACACACAATGTCTCGGAAGATTTGTCACCGCTGACTGGCAGACACACCCGCTTCGAAGACTCAGCAGCGGTGAAGTAAAGGGGGGGGAGCAGTTGAGCTCCAGCAGGTACAACCACATCATGCACACGCAAGGGCTGAAGAAGCCGTCGCTTGGTGTCCAAAGTAGGCACCGCACTCAAGGTCACACGAACAAAGTATTTGAACTCTGGCACTGGCGCAAGCAGAGGCTTGCGAGGCTGCTTACCAGTGCCAACCTGAGCTGCAAACAAAGGTGGTAAGCTTGAAGCGTCGACATCAAGGTGTTCGAGCATGACGAGGGCCAAAGCCCGATACATGCGTCCCATAGCTGCATCCAAGTTGGCTTTGACAAGCGGAGGCTGCAACACAGGCGGGGAAATGGCCGTCAAAACCTGAGGGCACGAAGATGCAAACTTTATGTGACCCCGAACCCCTTGGGCGTAGCGGCTCAAGTCGACCTCAACAGCAGAAGAAGACACTTGAAGACCAAGCGAAGTCTTCCAGAAGGGCGAGCGCGAGGGCGCTTCGATGGTCCACATGGTATCCGTATCAGCACAGTGCTTGATGAGCTGAGCAAAAGTGTAAATGCACCGTTCCACTTCACACTGGATATCACCTGAATTCGAAAGTTTGTTAGAAAAGACGGAGGTAGGGCACCGGATGTGAATCCAAGCACAGGTGGGCTCACGAACCCAGGATGCACACAACGCAAAACCTCCGGGGGACAAAATGTCAATGGGAACTACAGGCGCCGCAGAAGCTTGAGAGCACCCTCTGCCAATCGCAAAAGAGCTGGGTAACACCGTTCGGAGACATCCACACAAGCTGGCACGCCTAGCAAAAATTTCGATACAGAAAATTCTATCACGATCACTAAGCACATGATCCTTAATCGGCTTCGCTGAGTGCACGGACGATCCCTGACACTCGGGCACTGCACATGCAATCACATCGCCCGTGCACGTTCCCTGTCACTCTGAGCTCTTAGCGGAGTCATGCTCGCTCATGGGGTGCGGCTTGTAACACCCAGGCTTGCAGCACACATGCTTGAACTTGCATTTCGCACCGGCCTTGCACTTGCCCAAGTTGAAGTTGAAGCAGATCGGCTTGTTATCTGGCGTTCTCGAGTGCATTCCCTTGAGAACTTCAGGAATCGGGTCGCGAGTGATCTTAGCCTTGTTGTTCGGGCTCTCATCGTCATTTGTGGTCTTTGTGCGCTTACGACCCTTACCCTCCTTCTCAGCCTTGCCTCCTCCCTTGCCCCGGCCCTTCACAGGCAGCAAGAAGTACATCACAGTAGTGTTGAATTCAAGCTTCTCAAACTCCTTGTCTAAGGGAAGGGACCCATCAGGACCTGGTTTCAAGTTTCCATTGCACACTCGAGCAAGCTCCAAGAAACACTGCCGGTCGGCTCGTAGCACTTGCGCACGGGAAACACGCTGAAACTCGGGAGGCGGGTCCTGGCTCATGATGCGGAAAAGGCGCTCATTCCACTTCTGCACGCAAGCATAAGATGCAAGGCCCACTAAGTCCATAGCTAAGGCACGCCTCATCATTGCTTGATACAGGGACAGGTCGCTATCAAGAGAGAGGCAGCCGTCGTCTCTTCATCTTTCACCACTAACCCCGTCTTATTTGCATCTAGGTGCAAGGCCTTGGGAGGCTTCTCACAACAAAGCTCCTCGTCACGAGTGATGCACTCATTGGGGGCCAGATACTTCAGTTCATCATTCTCGCGCATGGTTGCTAACTTGTCATACACGCAATGAGCGACTGCAAGAGGGCCCTCAAGTGGCAATCCTGATAGACGACGCTTCTGAGCATCAATGCGCATGGAGCGCTCTGACGCTGGCAGCTTCCTTGGCACCTCGTCTGTAGCCTGCATCGAAGATCTCAGCTCAGCCACCGTCATGGTCTGAGATTCAAAGATGAGCTGCTTCAAAGCAGAGCTGTCCCCTAAGGTGATTCTGGCCCCCGGCCGGAGGGTCAAGATGAAAGCATCCATGTCATCACTCGAAGGTTGATTCCCCGGAAGCGTCACAGCATAGCTAAGTTTCCCTAAGGTCGTGATCCCTGCATCTTTCAAGGCGGTGACCCACGGGGCTGACAAGCCTGCTCGCTCGCACTGCCTGTCAAGGGCAGCTGTGGAGGTCAAAAGCGAAAGCGCAGCCATGCCGACTAAAGAGCACAAGCTCAGCGAACTATGACACAACACCTTCTGTCAATCGACTCACAGGCTTGTCAAGGAGCACCTAACATGAGAAGTACCGTCCAAACTCGAAGTAGCATGGGAAGTTGCATGCATGCTCATGTCTACCTCAGCCAGAGCGCACTCGCACAAGACATGAACTCACTACCAGGGCATTCCATGGGATGCGCACCCGCACACACACAATGACAGCTGCTGCATTCAGGACGTGAGCACTCTCCACTGATACACCAAAGCCGCGCACAGCAGAAGGCACTCCGACAATGCACCGCGGAATTTTCACACACCGTCATTACGGTTCATAAGCTCAGCAAGCCGCTCATTGAGGGCACGAGTGGAATCTAGCAACTCTCCTTTCCAACAAACTGCACACCTGGGCCACTGGAAAAAGGCTCCCTCTAGCCACCTGTACACATTGGCCGTGCGCCTCCCACACTTCGTCTTGCAAGCTGCCTGCCCGCCTTGAGGGCGATGAAGCATCCTCGACTTGATGTGTTGCCAGCATGGCTCATTGATCTCAAACGGTTGGCTTACACCACTCGCTGTGATAGTTTGCTCCTCCGTTTCACTGGCCTCGGAGGAACAGGAGCTCGAAGACGAAGAAGATGAACTTGAGCCACAGCCCTCCAGTGCCGTGTCCTGCGCAACGTCCCCGAACAATTCAGGAAAGAGCACCTCACTCCCAGATCCAAGTTCCTGCTCCCCCACATCGTGCATAGGGCGCCCAACATGATCCCAGGAGCCGTCATCACGACCACGCTCGCTTGCTTGCGAGGATTCCGGTAAGTCTGGAGGCAAATTGTTCGCATAATAATGCTCGAGCTCTCCTGGCACTTCTGTCTGATGCACCACATCACCTGGCTCCTTCTCTAGCTGTGCTCCAAGGCCAAAGGCACCGCCTGAGCTCCCAAGTTGAACAATTTGCACGGGTACTATCTGGCCTGAAAACATTTGTCCTGATTTCTGCAAGCATAGCCCTGTAGGCGCGAAGGGGCGCGCTCAACAATTCTCGGCTGTAGCATGCCAGCGAGCCTGAGCCCGGAGCATGGTGACCAAGAAGAAGGCCATCCCGCTCTCCAAAACCACGCTTGCCGACCCAAGCCAAAGTCGTACCCTTCAAGACATGAGATGTACGCCTCTGGTCCCCATCCAGGTTCAGGGCATTGCACAACATCACACCGGCTTCGCTTGAAGTGCACCGTCTCTTGCAGAGCTGGCCCTCGGCATCTGGGGCACGAACCAGGGGCCCAAAGGGATCTGCATCCCACTGCACACCCAGCCGAAGCCCGGCACTCCACCAGGCTTTCACCCAGTTGGCATCAGTAACCCCGGGAAACGGGGCCACCAGAGGCATCGCACGCCTCTTCGTCTTGGCTGTGTTGCTGGTCTTGTAATCACGGCTCCTGGCTTCTACGAATCCAGACAACTGGTCGTCACCCTCAAAGTCCACCCATATGCACAGCAGATTTCTAAGATCGGACCACCTCGAGCGGCTATACAGGCAGAAGACAATGCCACCCAGCACATAAGTGTCTGCATCACACAAAGAGTTGCCGGCTACAAGCTTCTCCAGTCTGGCAACACACTCCACAGTGAGAGGATCCTGCTGTTTCACCTCTGCCCGTTCGCCCTCAAGTCTCTTGGCACGGCCTTGCAACCTGCGGTCCTCAAGGATCTCTTTGCAAAGCGGCATGCCCAAAACATGATGTGCAAAGTGCACGGCTTCGAAGAGACTTGTCACTGCACTTGCAACAACGCCAAGGGATTTTACGAAGTCGGTAAAAGAATCACAGTCCCAGGGCCAGGCGGCCCGCCTTTCTCTAAGATGCCACCTCAAGCACCTAAGCAAAGAATTGGCACGCTTAATCGCAGTCCTAGGGGATTTAATGCCAAAGACATCCCGAATCAGCTCGTTCCTGGCCGACTCACCCTCTGCAATCAAGCACTGAGCAGCCTGCTCACCAACCTGTCCAGGATCACTCTGGGCTAAGCTGAAGATGCAACACCACTTGTTGGTCGCTAAGACCCAAAGGTGATCGTCCTCAGCTTGGGTAGAGATATCAGCCCTCGCAGAAAAGGATTTCTCGAAGAGTGCGCACGGGGCAGGCCTGACACGTATGCACGGCACGTCCTCGGGAGCCGGGGTAGCAGAATCCTCTAATGCAGGAGGGCAAGGTTATCGCAAGACAGGATGCTCTAAAGCACCATTGCCGAAAATGCACGCCATAATCCCAGACTCCCAGGGGAGCCTGGGTAAAGTATCCACGATGCCACTGGTGCGTGCATGCAACAACAAGCGGTCGATGTCTGCATCATCAATAACACTGTCATGTGACATGATGAGAGGCTAAGCAGACACACCCCCTTGGAAGCTAGCCAAGAAAGGAAGCCTAATCCTCAAGGGTAATCCGAAGAGTCACTGAACCCGGCAGGGCAGACCCAAAGCAGGCGATGCTGCAGTCGAAGCAAAGCACAGGTCGCCCGTAAGGAGCGAGCGCGGTGAGTCCTCAGAAAAGCAACAATGCCTGCCAGAGCTCAGGCTGAGCAGCGACAAGCAGCAGAGCAGGCCCCCTTTGGCAGCTCGAGTCCATCCGCTGGTCACAAGAGACCAGCTTGCACACCCTCTAAGAGGGAACGTCGAAAAAGGGGGCCTGGTTAAAAGCCGGAGCAGTTAGGATCTCAGGCCCAAGTTCACAAAATTGTTCTCACGGCTGCACACAGCCCAAATGCTACAGAGAACAAGGATTTGCATCAGCAATCATGTTGTGCAAAGTGGTGCAGTCACACAAAAAAAGCGCACAACAGAAATTGCACATGGCAAAACCGCAGCACTGCAAATCAGAAATTCGTTTGGGAAATAAAACGCTGTCTCGCAAGCGAGAAGGCTTATTGAAATCTGATTGAAATCTTGCAGAAGCTTAAGAGTAGAGTAGAGTAAAGACTGCTAATGCACGACACTGGGCTTTCATCAGGCTTTCTCTTGGTTTCGTTTTGGTCTCGGGTTTAGGCGTAGCAGTTGCATTGTGCTGCTTCCCGCGCCATGGAGATCAACATCCAGATCAAAAATGCGCAACCAGAAGACCTGCTGCAAGCGTTTGCGGCATTGAGTAGTGGTGCGGCACCATCGGTGACACCTACCTCCACAGAACAGGGGCGGCCGCCCTTGAAAAGAATCCGGAAAGAAGCCAGAGCGACTTCTGCGGCAACGCGAAGATCACCTTCTCTACTATTCAGCAAAGAGGAGCTTCGTGCACTTCAAGTAGCCCGCCCTCAGGGAACAGTGCAATCTTCTACAGATGTTGCGGAGGACACTGAGACTGGGCAGAGCGCTACCGGATCTGGAGCCAAGGCCAAGCGGAAAGCACAGCCGTTTTCGGCATTTAGAAAGCACGAGGGGCGCACTATGTCCCATCGGCCCTACTTCCAACGAAGTGATCAACTTGGAGCTGGCGAAGCACCACCTACGCCCAGACCTACGACAGGGTTGCCAGCTTTGCCAATGACGGCACCGAGCGCATCCTCCGGACCTTCCAGGCCGCTACTTGTTCGGAAGAAAAGCATGATGTTGATCCAGCGCCCGGATTCGAGATCCCCAAGAAGAAGTGCTACAACGCGAGGTCGCAGCGACTCCAGACCTTCCAGACCGAGGGCAATATTGAAATCCAGATCGCACACTCCCAAGACAAGATCCAGATCCCGCACTCCCAGGACAACGCGGCATTCTAGATATGCAAGCACCACTGCACCTACAGCATCCAGGCAGCAGGCATCAAGGCATCGGGCTCCAGCAATATTGGCACGACTGCAGCACCAAAGGCATCTGCAGCAAATGCGCCAAAAGTTGACCCTCAGCTCTATGAGACTCCTCGGATGCCTTCACGCATTACATTCAGCAGAAATAGAGATTGAGATCCCGCAGTTTCCCATACATAACAACACCAAGCAGTATGTGGATGCACTATGTGCTGCAGCGGAGTTCAGAATCAACTCGGGAGTACTCCTCGAGCACGACCTCACCTGGGACAGAGGAGGAGAACCAACGCCCGAGACCATGAAGAGATTCTACTTCTTTGTTAAAGAACGGGCTTCACTAAGGGTTCCTACCCACAAAGACTGTCGGACACTTTTGTTCCTGGGCACGGTGTGTCCTGGGGTCTCGAGCCTGCACGTCGCGTGTGCGTGACGGCTGTTCCTGTACATTAACTGTACTGCACTAGCTGTGTTACTGTTCCTGGCAGAATGTTTAACACCCCGCCTTCGGAGTTAGCGAAAGTTCCTCGACTGAGGTGACTCCGACTTTTCCTTGACAAACAGTAAACACACTGCAGTTCCTTTTCACTTGCAAAACAAACACTGTTCCTCATCGCAAACGTATGCGCACGTTCACTCGCAATCCTCTCCAAGGTTGCTCGACTGTACAAAAGACGTTCCTGCACTTTACCTAGATCACCACAGAAACAAAAAGGGCTGTGCCACGGTTCCTGTGTCCTGCTGCTTCTTTCCTCGGCTCTCTGGCCTCAGTACTGCTCGTGGTTCCTTTGCTTCACTGGAAGGTTACTTCGCCTTCCTCTTCGCTGTCTTTAGCTTCCTTCTGGTCTTGAAGCTGTTCCTTTAGCCACTCTTCTTTCATCTTTGCTTGCGCTTTGCACTTTTCCTTTCCTTGCTTGTCCTTTGACGCTGCTTTCCAACCTGTTTCCTTTGATCCTGAATACCAGTACCACTGTGTCTTGGCTTCGTTCCACTTCCACTGGTATTTCCTGTTCTGGAAACTGTAGACTGCAAACCAGTTTCCTTCAAACTCTCCTTTTCCTTTTCCTTTCATGAACGATGCTTCGTTCACTGGTCCTTTGGCGGACAGTTCTGGGTCGTCCTTGTCTTCTTCCTTCTGCTTGTGCTGTGTGACGTTCGGTGGCTCCTTTCCTGTTGCTTTTCCTGTTCCTTTTCCTTCTGGCTTCTCCTCTTCCTTTGCTGGTGTTGTGTCTGGTTCTGTGGGTGCCTGCGACCCGGCTGCTGATCCTCTGCTTTCAAGCTCCTGTGTAAGGCTTGCAATCCTTTCTTTATCCTCTTTGCGTTCCTTCATCATCTCCTTCATCATTTCTTCAAGCTTCTGGATCCTGTCTGCTTCACCTGATCCTGTTGCTGTTGTTGCTGCTGCCTTCTTTTCTGCTTCCTTCTGGGCAATGTACGCTGACGATGCCTTTTGATCTTCCTCTCTTTTCTTCCTAGCTTCCTTCTCCTTTCTTTTCTTCTCCTGCTCCTTTCTTTCCTTCTCCTCTTTGGCTGCTGCGGCTGCTGCTTTCTCCTCTGCTTCCTTTGCTGCTGCTGCTTCGGTCTCCTCCTTTTCCTTTGCTTCTCTCTCTGCTTTTGCTTTGGCTGCTGCTTCTACCTCTCGCCTTCTCTCGGCGGCTTCTGCTGCTTCTGCTTTTGCCTTTTCTTTGTCTCGCTTTTCCTGCTCTTCTGCTGCCGCTTCCAGAATCAACCTTGCTTTGGCAATCTGCTCCTCTTTTGCCTTCTTCTCCTCTTCTGCTTTTGCTTTTGCTTCTTTCTGTTCCTTTGAGATCCTGTCCTGTTCTTCCCAGTATTTGCGATCATCTTCATCTCGAGGTCGAAATCCTGTGCTTTCTGCTCTTGCCTTTGGCTTTCCTTTTCCTTTTCCTTCCTTCTTTCCTTTTGTTCCTTTCTCGTGCTTGTACGTGTAGTCCTTGTCGACCCACTGCTTTTCTCCTGTAACTCTGTGTTGCCTGTAGATCTCGCCGTTCTCGGAGTATTCCTTCCACTCGCTGGCGTAGTCGTAGGGGTACGGAAAGAGCTTCTTCTCCTCTTCCTTTTCCTTGAGCCTTTGCTTGCTTTTGGCGTTGATCTCCGCGATCTTCTTCTTTCTTCTCTCTTCCTTTGCTTCCTCACTTTCTTCTTCCTCTGCTGCTGCTGTTCCTTCTCCTTCCTCTGCTCTGCCTTCATCGGGGTACTCCCTGGGATCTTCTCCTCCAACGTAGCTGTGGACGTAGGCCTCGTTCTCGTTGCCGGCGTGGTCCTTGTAGTCCTGCTCTCGTTCCTGGATGCCCTCGAAGTAGCCTCGGTCCGAATATTCTTTCCTTTCCTGGGACGTAGGTGACGTAGCTCTCGACGGTGCTGTTCCTGGTCCGTGTCCTTCACGACGTAGTTCACTTTCTAGTTCTCGGTCCTTGGTTTCTCTTTTCCTTTGTTCCTCTTCGTCTTCTTCTTCTTCTTGTTCCTCTTGCTGCTGCTCGTAGAAGTCCTGCATCATCTGGTTCAGCTGTTCCTTTACGGCATCACATGTACCTAGGACGAAGGCCATGTGTTCCTTGACCTGTTGTCGGTCTCTGTCGTTCTGTTCGGCCATTTCCTGAACCTGGTGCTTGACGTCGTAGATTTGTCCTGTCAAGGACTCCACACAACCAGCCACATGTTCCTGGGATCGGCGCAAACGCGCCGCTTCCTCTGTGTTCTTCCTGATCGACTCTGCGATCACGTTCCTTTCTTCACTAGCGTTCCTTAATGCTGTGGCCGCTTCCTTCAAAGTTTCCAGTTCCTTGAGAACTTCCTCTGTGTTCTTGCTCGAACTCGCGCTCGGTTCCATGGCAGCTAAGGTTCCTTGTAAGGTTCCTTGACCTTCTGCTACTGGGCGAACTAGTTCCTGGATACCTGAGCGTTCCGCGAGTGTTCCGCAGAGTTCCTTGAGCTGCGAAAGCATCTCACGACATGCTGTTCCATGCGCTGTTCCTGCAGACGTTCCTAGCTCACATGCACTCGTGTCACTGCACATGCCGTCCTGCTCACATGCACTTGCACAACAGAAAACATGTTCCTGAAATCTGGCTGAAACTCTTCTTCCTGAACACAACTCTCAAAACACTGTTCCTTGAAACTCTGAATCTGAAGACTGTCTGAAATACCTGAAATTCCTGCAAACAACAAAGCTGCAAAAGACAAAGTTCCTGGGCTCTTGATCATTCTTACAACTGCTTTAGCTTGTGTTTGGGCCTTGTGTTCCTTGAGCTCTTCTCTACCTACTGGTTCGTTCTCGCTGGTTTGAAAACCTAGCCAGTGTAACAACAGTCTGATACGTTTCGCTGAAAGGGGCTTGGTACCTATGTCGGCTGTGTTCTCCTTGGTTCCTACTGGGTGAACACTAATTGTTCCTTCTTTGTGGAGGTCTTGAAGAAAAAGGGTCCTGATCTGCAAATGCTTGACTCTTCCTACACCTTGCCTTGTAATAATTCCTCTAGCTGCAGAAGAATCCATGTACAAGTGTACCTTGCATTGTTTCCTGGTCAAGAATTCTACTGCTTCCTTCAACAATATAGAATCTGACGCTGCTGACGCTCCTGCGTAGTACTCTGCTTCACCACTGCTCAAGCTAACCGACTTCTGGTTCCTAGAAAAGGAGTAAATGCACTGACCGTCTAGGCAAACAATTCCTGAAGATGTTGAGCGCCTTGTGTCCTTCTTTCCTGCCCAATCTGAATCGCTGAAGACTTCCAAAAGGTGGTGTTCCTTGGGCCTTGTTCCTGTAAAGTCGTAGTTACCATTCCTGATGGATTCATGGAGATTACTGAGTCCTCTAGGCGTTTTCCTGTACACTAAATGGTATCCTTCAGTTCTCGACATGTACTGCACTAGGTGGACTAAGTGTTTCCAAGAACCATGTGTTGGTTCCGACATCTTGGAGGCCAAACCTCTCACGGCAAACTGCACGTCAGGGCGGTCCTGACTGACATACAAGAGTATGCCAACGCTTTTCCTGAACGATGCTGCTTGTTCCTGGTTCAAGGTCTGAGTGTTGTCCTGTTCCTGCGACTCTTGGGTGCACGGAGTTGGCTTTGAGGCTTTGCTGGTAAGCTTCAGTTCTTCCTTAAGCTTCACAAGATACTTCGGGTCACTCGTGATGTGGAGCTCGTGATTGTGGTAGCTGAATTTCCTTTTAAGGAATCGGATTGTCTGGTGTGACTCTCCTACCTCAAGTTCCTGCTCTGTCAAGAAGGGGCCTTCAACCTTTAGCTCGTAGGTTTCTCCTAGCTTTCCTAGCTTGGGCTCTAGGTGCCTTGTTTTCCCTGCTGCCTGAATGTCATCTACATGCACAACAAGTATGCTGTTCCTGTCGTCACGAAACAAAGTAGGGCAAGCTTTGCTCCTATCAAAGTTCTGCTCTTTGAGGGTTCCTGCAAAATGATCACTCCATAGTAGTGCTGCATCTCGCTGTCCTGGAAGTACTCTCAGCAGTAACAAACCTTCGTTCCTACAACTAGGGTCCTGGTCGCCAAACAGATCCACATATTCCTTCGGGAATTGACATGCACATCGAGTCCTTTGTGGTACCTGCAAGAATGCGTCCTTGACATCAATGGAGTACAGGGCATGTTCCTGTTGTGATCCCAAGATAGGGATAAGTCTCACTAACGATGCGCTCGTAGCTGGGCTAAATGTGTCGTTCCTTACTTCTGCTCCTTTGAACTCTCTCGCTACTAACCTAGCTCTCCGCATCCATCGGCCGTTCCTGAATCGCCAATCGAAGACGAATTTCGTCGTCAACCACTTTGTTCCTTGGTTGCTCTCTTCTTCTTCTGTCTCTCTCTCCTCTTCTCTCTCGAGTTCTTGCAAGGGTTTCCTTGCCAATGCCTTCATCTCGGTGAGTCTGTTGATCTCTGTGAGCATTGCCTCACGATCCAGTTCCTGCAACTGGGCTTCTGCAACTTCTGGAGGTCCAGAATCTTCGCTCTTGAAGATGTCTTGTTCCTCATCGGAATCGCCAATGTCCGAATATGAATCTTCCCAGAAAATGTCCTCTGTACCTGGTTCTGCTTCAGGTAGTTCTTCATCATTGTGCTCAAATACTCTTCCTACGTTGAACGGAGGGTACTTCTTCTTAGGAGAATCAATCTTCGGGATCTTGGAACCTGTTCCTACATCGTCAAACTCCATTTTCCTAAGAGGTGCTGGTCCTCTAGCTGAAAGAAGTTCACTCGCCATTGCGCTGTCTGGGATGAGTTCCTCTTCTGAGGCTGCTTCCATTTCCTTGCTGCTGCTACTAGAAGACGTTGGGTCTGAAGCTGCTTCGTCGTGTTTGTTTTGGTCGTATTCCTGCTCAAGTTCTTCTTCTGCTTTTCTCTTGCTCTGTGCCTGCTTCGCTTTGCTCTCTAGGTAGGTTGTCCTAGTAGGTCCTGACTTCCCTGCAGAGTCCCCGCCTTGGATGACAATCGGTCCTGCGATCGGTCCTGAAGGTGCGGAAGGTGCCGAGTCCTCGACCGACTGTTCCTGAGTTGCTCCATCCATGACAGGTGGCGCCTCTGCAATTGGTCCTGGAATGTTCTTCCTGGGAATGTTCCTTGTTGCCAGTGTAGTGTGCTTCACTTCCCAAGTGTGAATTCCTACGCTACTTATTCCTTTCACGTCGAAGTGTTCCAAGCAACGTTTTGCGCTACGGCTTGTCTTGATGCCGTCCATGTGCCATGTGATGAAGAGGTTGTTGTCTGTTTTTCCTAAAAACACTCCTCTCAACCAAATAGGGTCACCTTTCCTATTGCCGCGTGTTCCTGAGCGATTGGTTAAAACCAAAAGTGATTCGCCAAATTCGGCAAGTTGGCCCTCGTAAGGCCTTCCTGCCATAAATTCATACGGAGTCATTCCTGTGGAGGAATGGCGATGGTACCTGTTCAAGGTCCATGCCGAGTGCCTGAAAGCCCAACTGAAGATTGGATGAGTATGAGCAATATATGTTCCTGTTCTGTGTTCAAGGTGCCTAATCAGGGTTGTTCCTTGTCTCCTAATGGTCTGGATTGCTCTCTCTGCCATGCCGTTGGTTTCCTTCTGGCCACTGACTGCGTCCTGCAAGACTGTTCCTAGACCTAAAGCTGCTCGCTGCTTCTGGATGACCTGCTTCAGTTTCATCATTGTTCCTTCGTTGTCTGCCTTCAAGTTGATAGTTCCATATCCAAGCTGAGTACTCAAGTAAGTCACTCCTTCGCAAAGGTGCTCTACAAGATCTTTTCCTTTAGATGCTGTCGGGATACAGACCATGTTCCTACTCCAAGAATCAACACACACAAGACTTACTGCCGCTGGTGCCTCATCATGACTTGTTCCTGTAAAACAGAAGTCCATACAGAAAGTTGGTCTTGAAGATCTTTCCTTCTCTGGGTTCTCACGAAGGTGTGGAGACTCTTTTCCTTTGCATGCTACACACGTCGGACACCACGATGCATAAGGTAAGTGTGTGAGATTATGCACTGCAACTTCCTCCGGCTTTGGCTGTTTGGGTACCTTCAGAGGTTCAGCTTCTAGAAACTCTTTGTACTTCTTCTGGCCTGAAACAAGTTCCATATGCCTTTCTGCTTCCATAATGGATCTACTGAGCCTTCTGAGGATCTCTTGCTTAGAGCCAGCTTTTGAGACTCCTAGTTCCTTGCACAACTCTCTCAGGGCCTTGAGGCTGTTCTGCTGGTTGTACTCATGACCGTTGAATGTAAAAGACAGTTCTCCTGCAAGTTCATGCCTGTGTGCTGGTGCTTGGGCCTCTGAGGTCTCTTCCTGTTCTTCTTCCTGTTCTGGGATCGTGTCCAGTTGGTGAACCTTCTGCTTTGGTCTTCTGGCCTTGGGGTTCACTGGTTCAATGAGTTCGAATACACTCCGTCCTGTCCAGGATAAACCTCCTAGTGGTTCTGGGTCTCTGTGAGGCTCATCCAAAGTCCAGAACTTGTCATCCTCAAAGAAATCCTTATTGATCGGTTCTTCTCCATACGTGTACCTGTCTGGCTTGAGGTTTCCAATGTCTACTGGAATGTCATTGGTATCTCGAGGATTGAACAAAGTCTTCCTCAACGAGTTATGGTACCTCGTGAGTGTAGTGCCATCCATGCTGATTGACCATGCATCCTCAGTGTACTCTTCAAACATCTTTCGATCCTCATCTTCCTTGGGGGTGCCTATGAGGTTCAGCGGAAATTCCTTGAGCGATACTAGCGTAAGCGTGCGGTACTCCTTACTGCCATCGAAGATTGTTCCAAACGGTTCCTCAAGTTCCTCAAACATGATGCTGTGATGCAACAGATACCACTGATCATCATCCTCAATAAGCACTGCTCGATATGCGAACTTTCCTGGTGGAAACATCAAGTAAGTATCAACGTGTTCTGAGGTTCCTAAGCTGAAGTGGACTTGGTAAGGGTCTCGCCAGTTGGTCCAACCAACACGCTGTTCTTCAATGAGTTCCTTTAAGTTCTCGCACAAGTACATAGGGATAGGTTTTGTTTCTGCTTCCCAGTTGACTGCTCTCACAAAGGCTTTTGTTGTAAGTGAGTTGTTGTTGTAGTTCACTGCGATCTTGGTTGTTCCTTCTGTTAGGAAAGTGCCTGTTGCTGTTCCATCTCTGAACTCCCAGCCTTTCTTCAACAGTTTACCTACTGCCAAAAGAGGGTGCACAACCGATGAAATCAAGAACACTTCTTCAACCTTCACAATGTTTCCTTGAACATCCCGAAACTCAACTTCAATGATCCTTTGATCTGAAACCTTAATCCGAGATCCTTGTGCATCTCGCAAAACTACCTTGGTGGTGTTGGGTGCCTTTCTCCCATATTTCTTCATCCACATCGGTGCCAACGAAATGTCAGCTCCTGAATCCAGCACGACCTCGATCTCTCGAGTTCTCGCGTTCCTTGCTGCACGCGCAAACCTGGTGATGGTCCTTGAGGGTGCTGTTCTCTCTACTCTGTTCCTTCTAGGAGGATGGTGACATCCGTTCTCACATTCCTGCATGTTTGGGTGCCACGGTGTTTCATGACATCCATTGGGACACTCAAAGTAGTATCCACGATCCTGAGTTCCTATCGGAGTTCCTGCTAGATGCCATTGCAACCATGCATCATCACTCACCTCATCACAGTCCTGAAACTCATCATCTTCATCACCAATCCAAAACTCTTCTGTCTCACTCCTCTCTTCCTGAACTTCTTCACCAACAACCCGCAAAACTCTTCCGAAGTACTCAATCTCTATCTCTTCAGAGTTCTCACTCAGCTCGAATTCCTCCGGAAAGCTTGTGGGCTCGTCTCCCATGTGGTACATGGAGACCATCCTAATCACTGGTCTTTGGGTTCCTTGGCTTGCTTGGCTTTGGCTTGTTGAGGTCTTGTTGGCTGACGAAGGGGCCTGAGTTGAAGTAGCTGTAGTGCTTGCTTGCTCGCTCTGGTTTTCAAGGTCAACGTTCCTGGCCTGATAACCCATGTCACGCATCTTCTGTCTGCACTGTGCTTCGAAATGTCCATACTTATGACAGTAGTGACACACTCCTGTAGCTGCTTGGGCTTTGCCTTTACCTTTTCCTTTGTGTCTGAAGAAACCTCTTCCTCGACCTTTGCCTTTTCCTTTGTAACCTCTGAAACCTCTACCTCGGCCTTTCCAGTTGCCTCGACCTCTGCCTTTGCCAAAACCTCCGAAACCTTTACCTTTACCTTTGCCTTTGCTGTCAAAGCCGTAACCTTTTCCAAAGTCCTTTCCACCTTTCTTGCCTTTTCCTTTACCTTTGCCTTTATGGTGAACATAACCTTTGCCATAGCCTTTCTTTCCTTTGTACCATGCTTGGTTGATATCCATTGCTGCAAGACCACCATGGTCATCACCTTTGTCAATCAAGTCTGTTGTGGTTCGGTGAGGTGTTCCTTGCTGGGCTGACAAAGAGTTAGTCCAACGCTCGGTTGACTCATAGTTCACAAGGTACTGACGAAGAGTATTGTACTGTGTCTTCTCATCCATGTTGAGCAACAAGTGCCTTTTCACGTCAGGTTTCATACCTTGAATAAGAGTAGATACTTTCAAATTCTCCTGTACCTTTTCTCCAGTAGCCTTCTCGTACTTCTCGATGTGTTCCTCATATTCGAGGATATTCTCAGCAATTCCTTTGTTGTGAGCGAATTTGTAGTTGAGAATGTTGTGAAACAACTCCAACGATCTTGCACGATTCGTTGGTTGATATTCCTTGAGTAGCATACGGTAAGCTTCCATACCGTTCTCCTCAGCTACATGCTTTACAACTCGGTACGGCCTTCCTTTAGTGTACGAACAAAGAACACTGTACAGGCGTCTGCTTGTTTCCTTTGCTTCTACAGACATCTCAGCCATCTTCACTTGCTTATCATCTTTTAAGTTCCTTTCGGCGATGTCCATGATCTTTACCATGTTGGAATCCACTGCTCCAAGCCAGATCCGCATCCTGTTCCTGAACTCTGTCCATCCACTCTTCTCTTCTTGCCATGTTCCTGGGGAAAATGCTTCGGGGCTTTTAATCAGCTTGTGCAACTCCACTTCTCCAGGCTTTCTTTGTTCCTTTACTGCTTTCTCCAGAGATGCTCCTATCTCCTCAAGTGTCGTTGCTGCGTTCGTGTGGGCGTCTGCCAACGCTGTTTGCGCTGTCTTCTGCTGTTCCTGAACTGCTGTCAGGGTTTCCTGGAATGCTTGTGTAAGTCCTGCTTCTCTTTGACTTCCTGAAGCTGCTGAGTTCCTGATCTCCTCTGCTAGTGTTTGTATTCCTTGTAAGGTCTGTGCATTGATCTCGGCAAGTGCCTTCAATGCATCCTCCATTCCTTTTGCTGTTTCAAGGTTGCTGTACACTAGTGCTGCTAAAAGTAGCGACTTGCACTGTTTCCTGCACACTGCTTGTGCTCTCCTTTCTCCTCTTGTCTTCCTTTGGTGCTTTGAGCGGTTGCTTGCTCTTGCGAAAAACACACTAGAATAGTACGACAGGGTGATCCAAGTAATCAGTCCCATTGGGGTTCCTAAGAACACTGCTATGCGAATTCCTTGAAATACAACTCTGTTGGAAATGACTTCCTGAACTATCACATGCACGACGTCGTGAAACTTCTTTCCTACGTTGCTAGCTTTTCTACGAAACTGTGAACATGTTCCTGTACAACTTTCCTCAGTACTTCTCGCTGTTGTTTTACTAGGTACCTAGGGGCGTAGCCTGACTCAAGGCTCTCACTCTCCTGGTTCTCGGTGTTCTGGTCGCCGTTCCTGTTCTCTTCCGTGTAGTACTTGCCGGTCACGCTAACGACGCTGTAGAGCTCGTTCATCACTTGGTTCACGCACAACAAAGCGTACGGTACCATGACTTTTCCTATCTCCACATAGTCCTTAATCGTGTACGCGTTTGTGTTCCTGATCGTGTTCACGTTGGTGCCGTCGGGGTTCACGCTGCACTCGTTGTAGCCTTGCTGGTAGTACTCGCCGTACACGTCATAGTTCCTGTAGCGGTTCCGGTGCGTATTGGGCTTCCTTCTGCTCGACCACACTGCCATGAGCTCGCTCTCGTCGCTCTCCACGTAAGTGAGTTCCTTTCTCCCACGGCTCGCATCCTTGGAGGATAAGACGTCTCCAAGGGCAAGTTCTTCCTTGGTCTCCACATTGTTGCCAAGGGCCTGCCACGGTCTCACCGCCACACTTCTTGCTCCTGGGACCAAGATCATCCCGCACAAAGTTGCGAGGCTTCCCAGTGCGAAACCAACCAGCAGCACCATACATGCTGCCAAACCGTAGCACTTCATGTTCCTTTTCTCTCTCTCTCTTCCACCAACACTCGGTCGGGGTAGCAATCGGCGCAAGCGTCAAAGTCTCGCGCGTTTCCTGCTGTCACGTTGTGGTTGCGAAGGTGTCCACAACCTCTGCGGTGGTACTTTGTTCCTGAACGGACTGCAATCCTGAGCGTGGGCATGTTGAGCACTGTCTCTGTCTTCTTGGTGATCTGCTCATTTGCGCGCATCTGCTTCCATCCGGCAACGAGGCAAACTGCCATGGCGCCGAGCATCATGGTTCCTATGGCTACGAGTAGCATCATCGCTGCCAAGGAGGTTCCTGGAGGCAGCTCCGCTACCATGTTAAAGAACGGGCTTCACTAAGGGTTCCTACCCACAAAGACTGTCGGACACTTTTGTTCCTGGGCACGGTGTGTCCTGGGGTCTCGAGCCTGCACGTCGCGTGTGCGTGACGGCTGTTCCTGTACATTAACTGTACTGCACTAGCTGTGTTACTGCTCCTGGCAGAATGTTTAACATTCTTGCAATTTTCGGACCTTGCACTTCAAGATCCTCCTCTACCAACTCGGCAAGAGAAGATTTTATTCTGGTCTCACGCCACGGACGTGGGGGCATTATGGCACATGTTGAAGCATCGAGACATGCGTCCGATGAACGTGCATGGAGTGGCGGCCTTCGGCTGCAACATATTTTATGCGCTAGGCCAGGCCACGAAATGTCCGGGTCAGAAATTGATGAACATAACCTGACCCGCGTGATCTTCAACACCATCCGGAGCGCCAAGAACCTGGCAGGCATCGTCGTGGGAGGCCGAGCATGGGGATCACTACGCAGGCACCTTGGCGGATCCTATGAAACAGCTCGGGCGGCCACTGAAGAAGATGAGGTGCTCAAGGATGCGAATGCAAAAGCTTATTGCGTGTCTCGCAACAGATATTGCTTTACATGCATTGCATTTGAGCAGTTGATGACACCGCCATCCACTGCGAACACCCTCATCTCCCAGTGCCAGAAAGCAGCAGGCATTGCCCCACAAGGAAGAGCGAGACTTGCACTCCTGTAAAATGCCAGCAAACTGCAGTTCTTCCTCGCTTCCGACAACAAGCTGCAATTCTTCCTCGTGATCAACAACAAGCTGCGACGACCACACCGTGCTTTTTTCGCAGCAAAACATGCACCGCTCGCCGTGTTGCCTGCAAAGGTTTCCTTTTAGTAGTAAGCTGCAACTTTTGCTTGATCCGGTAGCCTTTCTGTCAAGACTTTGTGCCTTTCGTTTGTACTCAACATCGCGGAAGCATGGCCAACGCGTGGACCGGGTATTGGTCGCAGGGATCGCAGGACTCAGCTTGGTGGCAGACGCAAAACCCTGATAGCAGAGGCGCGGCGAGCGCCGCTTCAGGGCATAGTGAAGGACCTTGGTGGCCACAATCGACATTGCTGGCATGGCCACCGCTACCTCCACCAAACAACCCTCCGACACAGACAGCACCATTGCCACCACCAAACACACCTCCGGAGACTCCAACTACGACAGCCCCGCCTACGACCTCGGCCAGAGTTCCAATCCCCAGCCAGTTCAAAGAGGACTCCGAGCACTACGACACCAACCTCGTCTTCAAGTCCACCCTCCGCAAAAACGTGGAGCCGACAGCGTGGAGTCGCGCAAAGGGCCTGGCAGGCATGGACGTTCGGGATGTCACGGTTGCTCACTTATGCAGACATGGTATGGAGGAATTTGGTCTCCGAGGACTTTCCCACGGCAAGTTCACAGGCATGATCTTAACTCTTAACGTGCAATGTTGCCGAGAGCGTCTTTCTATCCCAGCTACAAAAGAAGCTTCGCGAGAGCAATATCGACGTGGACGCCACCATCGAGGCCATATACAAGGACAAGAATGAAAAAGCCCCGGACAAGGTCAAGGAAGCCACCGCCTTCGTGACCCCCTTGGTGGACGTCATTTTTGAGGCCATGAAGCCATGGGCGCAAGTTCGCAACTATGCCGTCAAGAACCCGGACAATGACAATCAAGCAGCACAACGCATGCAAGCCTTGGAGGAGCAGGCCGGCAGGCCGCCAAGTATAAACAGCGCCTACGCAGTGCAGGACTGGAAGTTACCCCCAAGAAGGCTCTTCCACTACAAGATGAACAATCAGGAGCTCCCGAGGCAACCATCAAGCCGCCATCGCAACCCAGCCAGAAGCGCAGACGCCTCACCAAAGCAGCCAAAAGCGCAACGAGGACATCCTCCCACAATGTTATACGGGACGTGAGCCACCATCCAGTATGACATCGATCGCAACGTGGGTCACCGCGCTCAAGAAAGGCCTGCCCCGGGACAAGCACGCAGAGATTGATGCCCACATCCAATCTATGCAGACAATCCTTGAGAATGCCAAGCATACCAAAGCGGAGTTGCAGGAGATGGCTACACGATGGGGATTGCCACTGTCACTCACAACAGCACCCAAAGCATCGCCAAAGAACCTCCAGCAGCTGATTGCGGCGGTCACCTACCTCGCTGTGTGACATGTGCAAAAGGTCCTGAGAGGACCACTGACGCATCAAGAAAGCGCCGGTGTCTTCCAGCAGCTGCAGCAGATAGTGGATTGGGGGCAGTTTTTGCTTTTTCATATTCCTGCTATTAACAAAGAAGTTTTGATGTGGTTAGTTGGTCTAGTTCATTTAGTATTCATTTTTCATCGAATGCGGCAATCGCCTGCAGCACAGCAACTCAAAGAGCGACTTCGAGAAAAAGGAGCGGTCCCAGAGCTATACACGTTCGACAAATTCTCCAAGCCTTGTGCCGTGTACATCAAACTTTTATTCCCAAGGCTCAACAAGCAAGCGTATGCCAGCACTAAGCACCATCCTCCTCTCGCAACACTCGGAGTACATTGACGCCTGGGCCGAAGAACACTGTCTTATTCAAAGATGGCAGCCTAAGCTGAACTATCCGTTTGTTACGAAGGAACTGGTCAAGAAAGCCCATGGTCTCGTTCCAGAACATCAACAACCGCATCTTCGACATCCACCCGCTTCTCTTGCTCGACAACTATTCAAAAAGCTACGAAGAAGAATACAAGGGCAACGACCTTCAGTTGTCAACGCTCTACCCAAGCAAGCACAATTCTGGAAGCTCCTATAACTCCTATACGCCATCTCCAGCGACACCAAGCAAGAATACGAGGCGTCCAAGGAGTTGCGCAGCACGACTCCGAAACCGTGACATTATTGTACAGGTTAAGTTAGCCAATCACATGGAGCAACCCTGGAGATCAACAGCACGAGCACGCCTACGCAAAGTTTTGCAGTTCAAGAAATGCCTCGGTCCCAAAGCACAACAAGCCCCTCAAAGTTCCGTTTTTGTCTCATTCGGCATTTCGAACCAACCTTCAGAAATACTTGGTGAGGCTCAGTAGAAGACATCGACACGTTTTGGTTCCCTTCCACCTACCCACCAAGACGGTTCAGGAAGCCACCCACCCGTCGCTTCAGCAGGTGTTATGGAACCGCAAGCGGAAGGTTACCGATATGGGCAGGCATTGGAAACCGACTACATGTCAGTGTGAAAAATTTGCAAAGCAGCACCCAAGAGCTCATCTTCATGAAGGACACATGGTTACAGGTCTTGAAACGCTGCAGCTGCCGACAACACACAAAGCCTTCCACAACGTAGGAGCCGGCAACGATTTCTTTTCTTCCAAACAGCGAATTCAGAGACAATACCAAGAACAAATGCAGCGATGGCTAAAGCATCACCAATTTCCTCGAGATCAGCGAACCATCGACGAGTTCGACGAATTCTTCGAGCAAGAGTGGAAGCAGCACAAACTACAACTACAACAAGAGCCAAGGATCACGCACAGACTGGCCAAGAACATTTTGGCAATGATCCCCGAAGACTACATCGTCCATAACGAGGACCACGCGAATGCGCACCTCATGATATATTGCCCCAACGTTTACAATCAGGCGGCGTACAACACATGGATGGATCAGCAAACATTCCGAATGCTTGATAAAGATCCAGAAGACATCAAACAAGATATGAAGAACAAAACGCCCAAGGCAGTTGCAAAGCACTACACCAAACTCCTCGCCTACGAGAAGCCGCTGCCGCACGGGTACATTCTCATGAAACGCAAAAAGCGATGGGCCAAGGGGAGGACCATTATCGCGTACAGCAATACGTGCATCGGCAAATTGTTGAAGATCGCTGCCCTGGCTTTACAACAGATGTTGAGGATAACCTGGCCCAACCATTTTGGTGATGTAAGTTCACCACAACTTTGGGAGGAAATTCACCAACTCTTCAACAACAACGAGCACATGTACCCAGAGCGACACTTGAAATTTCTCAATCACGATTTGGTCGGATTCTTTAATTCCATACCACAATCTGACATCCTCCAGAGCATCCACTTCCTCACGTCGCAGTTCTTAGACGACCACAACTCCACCATCACCGTGGACCCCCACAACAAGGTGGCGCCCGCGCACTCCGGCAAGTCTACATACAGCGTCAAGTCCAACATGGTCAAGGTGCAAGCAGAGCACATCCCTGCCATCATCCAGTTCAGCTTTGACGCCTGCGCCTTCACAGCCATTGGACAGGTGTTCCAGCAGACGTGCGGCACCTCCATGGGGAATCAAATCAGCCCCATCCTTTCTACATGCGCAATAGTGGCAACAGAAATCACGTGGCTCCGCATGTACGGGCAGTTCGTCAGCAGCGCGCACCTTCAGGACAAATTCTGGATTCGCAGGTACGTCGACAACAGAGCCATCATGTCATTGTTGACGAGGAAGAACTAAAGGCCAACCCCTACATCCAGCAGCTGGCGTCATTACACTTTTACAAGAAACCTGTACAACTTGAAGATGAAGCATGTGATGATTTTCTAGGATTCCGTATCCATGCGGACGACAGACGGATCACCTACAACCTCCACCGAGAAGCTTGGAGATATCGACTACCTCAGTCTGCCGGATCCACAAAACTACGCCTCAGCGGATACCACAGCAGGAAGCACCTTATTCGCACAATCGCCTACCCGCCAGAAGTAGCTGAGAAAAACAGACGCAGGAGCTGGACGATCTGTACGGTGACTTGGGATTTGCGCACCTCCTAGAAAAAGGCCAGAGCTACGCATGCACCCTACACTAAAATCTCTTGCACCTTTTGATTCTTTCTTTCTTTTCTTTTCTCTTTTGGTTGCGTTAGGTTCAAGCGGGGCGATGGTAGGTAGCAGGGTCAAGAAGTGTAAAAAGCCGCGAGCCATCGCCACTGGAGATGAACGAGTTCTAACCGACATTGACACAGACTCGGAGGTCACGGAATACAAGGTCAGACTGCCACATGGTCTACCACTGGACATGACCGCGCCCATATGCCCAACAACCAAAGATGATCCAGTGGAGCAGGAATGCGAACATCTTCTCCGGCAAAGATACATTCCTTTCGAAGTGTTCCCATGGCCCTCTACAAAGCTCAACTCAGAGTTCCTTCGAGCGTCCGCTCTTACCCGAGCAGGCAGACAAGCCAAAGCTTACACCGTCGGCACCTACTACCACGCGGGCAGCATTGGAGTACGTACCAACACGAGACAACGACCATGGACGGCAGCCACCCTGGCATATACGGTTCGTGCGTGCACCCACACCCCGTTCTCAACGGTGTCCCTATTATGCAACATACACATGCGCACACATCGAGACAAGTACAACAAGCCCGGTAGTCTCAACGTCGTCATTCCCGTGTCAAACTTTCGACAAGGGCACCTGTGGATACAAGAGGATGACGGGCCAGATCTATCTCCAAACGGACAACACCGTGGTCGGAACATAGAGCTCAAGTTGCCCGGAGTCGAATTCGATCCCTTCATGCTCCACGGCACCTGTCCTTGGAAGTCAGACCGACTTGTACTCTCAGCGTACACCACCAATCGCATCGAGGACATATGTAAAGAAGACAAGGAATACCGCAAGCAGCTCGGCTTCAACCTTCCCTAATTCAGTACAGTGCAATCGCTACAACTCCAATTCAATACCAACCGCTATGCTTCGACTGACGAAAACAGCTGCGCTTTCAGGATAGGTTTTCGGTTTTGTTTTCGTTTGGTTTTGTTGCTGCTGTTGGGAGGTTCCTTTTTGCCCATAAAATATACCTTTGCACAACAGTTTCAAATTGATTGGTGAACTCGCCTCAAGCACAGCATTCCTTGTGTCCTCACATCGCTCCCTTCGATCTAGCCGGCAGTCCTTGCAACATGCTACGCGGACGCAGCACATGGTACGCGGAGGAAGCAGAACACCGCAGAGAAGTTCCGACAGCTCAGCTCAACGACATGTACCAGGTAGTCAATCAACTTAGTATTGCGCAACTCCTGGAGTTGGCCGAGTACGTTGCGCGCAGACTTCGGAGTGCAACCCGGTTCATGTTCGGCGGCGTCAGATGCACCCTCCCGTGCCAGCAGTGCGAAGCCGCCAACTACTGCGATCCCAACTACGTCGTCCAAAGCTGTGCCCAAACCTCGCACTCGCAAAGCTCTGAAGAAAATCACATTTGGCACGGACGACATCTATGCTGGTACCATGGAGATTAGAAACACGAGCGACCAAACCAATGACGCACAGGAAGAAAAAGTCACAGCCATTCTCATCACAAGCAACCTCCGGTGTAAGTTTTGCTTTAGTTTCTGTTGCTAGCTTAACCTTTTGCTGTAGATAAGCTATTCTTCTCAAGCGCAGCTTTGTTCCTTCATCGTGCCCAACCAATTTGCACAATGCATCGCAGACGACGCACACGGGATGGAGAAGTCCGCAAAGAGGCACGTCGAGAAGTAGGTCGTGCGCAGATTGATGACATGTACCAGACAGTCAACCAACTAAGCCTGGTGCAGCTATTGGAGCTTGCGGAATATGTCATACGAAAACTTGGACGAGAAGCACGCTACATGTTCGGAGGCGTCAACTGCACATGCAATTGTCAAGAATGCGAAGCAGAGCACCGCAGCAACCCCGACTACGTCATCCTACACTGTGCCCACACTTCCTTGTCGCAGAGCTCAGAAGATCACCAATGGCAAGGGCGACATCTATGTTGGTTTCACGAAGACTAAAACTTGCAGGAAGCAAGAACTTACCAAAAAACAGATGAGCCCATCATTCGGCAACCAGCTTGTGTGCGGAGAAATCAAGTACACCAGAAGTGCATCGAGTGCGGCAAGTCCTTTCGGTTCCAACTTTTTCTGGTTTGTTTAGTTTGTAGATCCTGTAGTAGAGCCGCAGCCATGCCGAAGCGCAAAGCGGGAGAAGCTGGACTTCCATGGTACTCTATGAGGAGCCAGTGCTTTCGGATGACTGTCGAGACACCACCCGACCGAATCACCAAAGAAAAACATATGTTCCTACATGTGGTACTATGTCTCGGAGATTCTGTCTTACAAGCACGGAAAATATTCTTGTGTCGCATCAAAGAGATCACCGGCAGAGTACCGGAAATCCCAGCCTTTTTCTTCGAGCAGAATCGACGACGGCTACATGATTGGGATCCTGTCACGTCAATGGCAACGCTGAAGCCGGTACTCTTCGTCCGAGTAGTTTCAGACAGCGAAGTGCGGCAACAACGTTAAAAAGCAGAGTCCGTGATGTTCAGTCCCTCCATTGGAGGTCAGTGTGTGTGGGGACCCCAAGCTAGTACGTTGAGGTTAGAGCTTGCAAGTGATATTCATGCAGGGGGTGCCAGGGATGCATGCTGGACTGGCACCAACGACGACGCCAGCATTGCATCTGTGAAGCGAGTCAGGACGCTGACTCGTGTACCTGCAACAAGTTTGTGACGTCATCAATCTTACAAGCTGTGCATTGGTTCATCCATTATATATCCGCTGTGCAATGCTTCCAGTACATTCTTCGGCAGTGTCGAGCGAGATCCAGGAATCAGGCAACAGGTGCTCCTTGGCTTTTTTCGGTAAAGGCCCCACGCAACATTTTCGTTGAAGTGTCTCATCCGAGTCTTGAACTCAGTGATGAGTGAGATTGACCACTGAAGAACATTCTACCAGGGAAGCCTGGGTGTTCGAGTGTGTGTCGCTGTGTAATTAACACAGGGTTGGTCGTAGCCCACCAATCACTTATAGATGATGGTCGGTGTGCGGGCAATGCCTCGTGTGAGATCACCACCGGTCCTTTCGAACCGGAAGGCGTGTCCACGGAAGTCCTGGGCCTGGGGAAGACCAAGACAAGGCTCCCAGGGTGCATTAAACTCACAGCGCGGTACCCGAAGAACGCTGAGACCATCACATAAAAGCCCTCGGCCTGAAACCCGGTGACAAGTCCCCGGTCCCCTTAAGGAAAGCAGACGTGAGAGACACCACGCAGTTGGACGCGGGTGCCTCTGCCAGGTAGTGGTCTTAGGCATCTACGAACGCCCAGTGTGCGGTTCCGGAGCTAGCGCGGCACATGACCGCACCACAACGCTGCGACATGCAGCAGGCCACATTGCCGGGACGCTATCTCCAGCACGTCCGTCGCTGGTAAGGGTGACGACGGCCATCGGCTGGACATTTTCAGTGACAGTGATTGGGGGATGTGTTGAAACCCGCGGGTCTACCACGTTGTGGTTTTGGGCGGCGCGGCTCGACCGGGATTACCGCAGCTAAAAGGACAAGGCCCTAGCAGCAAGTTACGCCACCTGCACGTGAGCGAGTTCTAAGTTCTGCACTGTTCAGGCGGGAAAGGCCCTCCTTCGAAATGTGAAGAGCACGGAAGAACCCGACAAACACCACACAAAGACTGGGAACGAGGTTAGAGTTTTGCCTTTGCCCAAGGGCAGAGAGCGAAAACGAGCCGGAATTAGTGGCAACGCCACCGGCAGTCAAGGAGCTTTTTCGGGATGCGGCGCGGGATCCGCAGTCGGAAGTGGCTGGGGCATTGGAAGCCTCATGGTGGAGTCAGTCGGGTGCCCGCAGCCGCAGGCGGCGCTGCCACAGGCGCCACCCTTGAACGTTATAACTTACCCTGAGCATCCGCTATTGATTAGGATCAATCGGGGCTGAGCCGAATTGATTTCGAAGGAAATCAATTATAAAACTTGATTCTCGCTATGTTTCATATCAATAGGTTAAAATGAAATCTGGAAGCGTAAAATCAATATTTAAATCAATAGAAATTTACTCCAAAATCAATCTTCAAATCAATCTTTATGGGGGCCTTACAGTCCGGGTTGAGACCTTTTTTGCACAAGGAGCACCTGCAATCCTGCCACTCATGGGGTGAAACATGCAAGGTGAAACGTCTGCTAACCCTGTTTCTAGGGTCTTGAAGCTGCAGAGGGAAAGCAGCCCTGTTTCTGGGGTTGAGGAGAGGGCAAGCAGCCCTGTTTCTAGGGTCTTGAGGCTGGAGAGGGTTTAGGGCCCATGTTGTTAGGGTCTTCGTAAGGTTGCACCCTTTTTCGAGAGGCAAGGCAACCCTGTTTCCAGGATCTGGAAGCTTGCACCCTCTTTCGAGGGGCATGGCAACCCTGTTTCCAGGGTTGCCAAGCTTGCACCCTGTTTCGAGAGGCAAGGCTGCTACAGCCGCTCCCTGTGGCTAGAACTCATCGGCCATGCCATCTAGCTCCGGCACCACATCGTGTATGGATGGGCGGGTCATAAGCAAGTGCATAAGAATTCTATACTTGTGCATGCTTTTGACACTGAGCCGTGTGGAGCGAACCCCGGAAGCCGCAGACTTTGCCAGGCGACTGACTCGGCCCACAAAATCTTCCGAAGCGAAGCACCAATGAGCACGTGGGTTGAGAAAACGTGAGTTTTCTACCAGGTGTTGAAACGTATGGTGCTTCATTACAATCCTGAATCCAGGGTACCCTTTTTCAAGGGACCACTGGTTCAGGAAGCTGTAGCTGTCGAGAAAGCCTTTTGCGAGGCTTTCTGCCTTGCGAAACTCATTGTCTGCAAGGAACATGTCGGCCTCATCGAAGACTTCGACGAGGTCCGACATGCACTCCAAGGCGGACAGCATAGAGCATTGCACAGGCTCGGTCGTGTCGAGCAGCTTCCTAGCCACTGTTGCGAGTGGCTTCAGCAAGTGTTTGTTCTCGGCACCCTTACACTCCAAGAAAGGAGTGACAGCCCATGGCGTTTTTGGATTGGTGAACATACTCAATCTCAAATTGGTTACACGGGTTTCTACTCGCAGAGCCGTGTATTCCCTTTGAATTGCTGCCCACAAAAGCCCGAGCCTCTCGGCCGGCGTTTTTTTCTGCACGTGGCCGGGCTCGTCCCACCAACAGAAAAAATGTAACACCGAGCCCAACAGGTGGGCATATATGCCTTTCGTGAACATAATGTGGAGCCCGTCGCCTCTTACAAGGCGAGTGGTCACACCGTCCAGGGTGAAGAGAGGATGGGCAGACCTCGGGTGCCGTGCTGCCTGCTTCGAGGTGACACGAACGAAGTTTTGCTTGTCCTGCTCGATTTCTTTGACCCATTTGCCATGTCGTGCTGCTTCCTCTTTCAAGGAAGCATCACACTCCCAGCACGGGTAGTGGGACTGCCAGTGTGGCAGTCCCACTACATTGCTGAAAAAGTCGTGGTCCCCTTGCAGGGACCAAATGATGCCTTTGTGATGGCCAGGAGTGAGCGGTTGGCCTTTCAGTTTCTCGAACACCGAACCCTTTTTCAAGGGTTCGTTCTCAGGCCCTTTTTTGGGGTGGTACCCTTTGGCGAGGGCATCGAAGCTCCAGACTAGCCATTTCATGATTCCAGGCCAGGTGCTCGCTGAGGTCGCTATTTTAGGGAACATTGCCATGAGGAAGTGCTTCATCAGACTATCGGAGAAAAGACTCAGAAGACTTCCGAAAGACCACACCATAAGGCTGTCCCTGGTCTGGTACTCCACACCGTCCCCGTGAACGAACAGCGGGACGACCTTCCTCTTCCAGTCCCTGCCTTTGAGGGCAGGTACATTCTCCAGTCGGTCGTCCCCTGTTGCGAGGGCACTGTTCCAAAAAGCTTCGAGCTTGTCCAAGCCCAAAGACTCGAAGATTGCCGGGTACCCTGTTGCGAGGGTACTGAAGACCATGTGTGGCAACATGATTCCGGCATCTTCAGTCGAGTCCTTGTTTGTTTTAGGGTCCAAGACCGGGATGGGCACCTGCAGAGGCTCTGGCACACGGCTAGCACTGCAAAACCTTCTCGTCACGTCCCTGGCACAGTTGCCGGGAACTTGCCCGAAGTTGCCAGCCTTGGCCAAGGCTACAACTTCCTCGTGCTCCACCCCGTCCAGTGTGGCGAGGAGGGCCAACCAACACATGGTCGTGGCTGCTATGTTCCCATGAGCCCACAAGGACAGCAACCCTGTTGCGAGGGAGCTTTCTCCTCTTTCAACCCTTTCCTTTTGCTCGGCCGTGCCCCTTGCCAAGTCCAGGGCATGGCCTCTGAGCCTCTTGGCTGGCTGGCCTCGCTCACGGCCGGCCATGGCTCTAGCTTCGCTATGATTTCAAGCCAAAACGGCAGCGAAGAGGTTCTGCTGCCAAGCAAGTTCCTTGAGGTGAGGCTTGGGCCTTGGGGCACTGCGTAAGGTTATTGAGGGTTCGGCTTGGGCTTGGGGCTTCTGGGTTTAAGGACCTAGAACCCAAAACACTGCTCACAAGAACCCTTTCTTTTTGGCAGAGCTGCAGCAGTGCAGTCCGGTCTGTCGCCAGCCTGTTGGCAGGCTCGGTCTACAAGCCGAAGCTGTGACACGAAAAAAAACTTTGTCGAGGACGGTTGTGCTCTGTTTCGAGAGCAACGGCTGTCCTGCTCTGTTTCGAGAGCAAAGGAGTGCTGTGCTCTGTTTCGAGAGCACTGGCAGTGGTCTTACACCCTGTTTCTAGGGATGCCACTGTGCCCGAGCTGATTACTTCAGCTTCGAGGACTTGCTGGGTGTTTTGGCAGCCATCGCCAGGAGTTCCTTCCCCAGGTCTTTCGCCTGGTTCACCGTGGCCGCCGCCTGCTGAAGGAGGCTCACCACCACCTCCTTCTTGCAGGCTCTCTTCGAGGACACCACCCCCTTCGTCTTCTGCAGCAGCCCGTCCAGGTCTGCCAAAGCTTTTTTGGCATCCTTCTGCGAGGCGGCACTGCAGTAGGACGAAGCCTTGGCCTTTGCCAAGGCCTCTTCGAGGTTGTTGTATGTGCACGACAGCAGGTCCCTTGCCTTCTTGGCCTTGCCCAAGTAAGCTTGCACGTCGTCGTCCTTCTCCTCCGCTGTCGAGCCGTCCTGCAGGGCGAGCTGCCCTTCCTCCTGCTGCTGGCCTTTGCCTTTCCTGCCGCCTTTTCCTTTGGCTTTTCCACCCTTTGTCAAGGCCAGAGCCTTGCCTTTCCCTTTGCCCTCTGTGAGGCCCAAAAGCTTCTCCACGTCCAAGGCGAAAAAGTCCTCCAGGCCTTCTTCCTGCTCGTCGTCGTCTTCGAGGTGGAACTCTTGGCCACGGGACCAGTTCCGAGACCTCCTTCCAGAGGTCTCCTTGACGAAGTCGTGGTTGTCACGATATTCCCACGTGGTTGGGCATTCCCGGTACTGCACTCTGCCCGACTGGCAGTGGGCTTCAAGCTCGGCCTCTGTCCACTTGCTCAGGGCTTCTTTCTCCGACAACCACCTGTCAACCTTTCTCAAGGTCGTCGCCTCCTCCCTGTTTTCTGAGAAGTTGGCGAACTGTGGCACCTTGTCTCGAAGGAACCACAGTGTCGCAGCAGCACCTTTGTCTTTCTTCCCCAGCTTGTCCTGCTTCTCTTTGGCCTCGGGGTTCCTGTTCAAGTGGGTGTTGTGCTGGCTCCACAACTTGCTCTTGTCCAGCTTGCTGAGGCCCTGCTGGACCTTCGACACCGCCTCCTCTGCGGTGTCGGCTCCTTTTGCAAGGTCCTGAACCTTCTCTGCCAAACTTTTCTCCTTTCCCAGCTTCTTCAAGTTGTGCTTCGTCGGCTTGAGCACCCCTTTCAGGGGGCCCTTCGCCTTGGCCTTCGCAAGAGCCCCTTTCAGGGCCCTTGAAGCAAAAGACTTCGCTTTGGCCGTCGCTTTGGCCTTCGCTTTGGCCTTGGCCACACACTTGGCCTTGGCCTTCACTTTCTGAAGCTTGCTCGTCGGGAAGCTTCCTTTTTTCCCCATTCTGGGGTCTTCGGACAAACCCACTCCTCAGGAGTGGGTTTTCTGCGAAAAAAACTAAGCTTGAAGCTTCTTTCTTTGAGCCACATGGCGGCCCGTTTCGGCTTCTGGTCCCGGAGTTAAAAAAAAAAACATTAGAGGGTTTTGTGATGGGGTGTAGGGGCTTAGGGGGGTAGGGCTTTGGGGGTTTGGTTTTTGAAGGTTTCAAAGGTTTGGGGTGTTGGGTGTTCTAGGTTTCCGTGGCTTTAGGTTTCAAGCCTTTAAGGCTTTGAGGGTTTAAATAATTATTCTTCTAGGGTTTTGAGGGGATTGGGGATTTTAGGTTTCAAGGGCTTTGGGGGTTTGGCTTTTTAAGGTTTCGAAGGTTTGGGGTTTTGGGTGTTCTAGGTTTCCGTGGCTTTAGGTTTGAAGCCTTTAAGGCTTTGAGGGTTTAAATAATTATTATTCTAGGGTTTTGAGGGGATTGGGGATTTTTGGTTTCAAGGGCTTTGGGGGTTTGGGGGTTCTAGGCTTCAGGGTTGTTTAAGGTTTTGGGCGGTTTAAGGGTTTTCGAGGTTTCGGGTTTTCGGGCTTTGATGGTTTGTGGTTTTGTGAGTGTTGCTGTCATTTGGGGTTTGTTGTGCCCTCTTTCGAGGGCTTGGGATTTCTGTTTATATATATATATACACACAAAATACTTCAATCGTACATACCTATAAGTCTATGGAAACTAGATGGAATTTCAGTGTATGTATGTATGTATATATATATATGTAGCTACATATATATATATATATAGCTAAATCATTCCTTTTCAAACGTTAGTAATCGTTTCAATCATTGCAATGCAAAATCTAATCATAGTTTCAAAAGTGATTCAATGTATACAATCGTAAACATATGGTATTTCACGTATAATATACAATATATCATATCTAAAAAATTCTGAAACAATCCATCAAATATATATATATATATATATATATATATATATATATGTATGTTAAAATTTCTAAGTAAATAGAAAAGTACATCCAGAAACAAACATATACAAACATAAGTGCAGTAAGCACCCATAAATAAAAAAAAGATAAATTACATGCTTGAAACATACATCACACCCTCCCCACCCCGTCCCAAAACCCAAAAAAGCGCCTAATTAACCATTCCCTTCACCTCTCAATCCACCCACCTCTTCCCACCCAGCCCCACCGCAGCACCACCAAAAAAAGCGCTTACATTGGCCAGCCCCAAAGACCCATCCCCTGCCATCCACCAAACATTATTTTCTCCATAAACAATTGGTGTTCGCCCGGCACCTTGAAAAAGGTGCCGGGTTTGATTAATCTGATCAGATTCTGATCAAATCTGATCAAATCTGATCAATCCTGATCAAATTCTGATCAAACAGTGGTTTGATCAGAATTTGATCAGATTTGATCAGATTTGATCAGATTTGATCAGATTTGATCAGATTCCACAGTTCCTGCCACCAGCCTCCCCCACCCGCCCCCCAACCCGCACCACCTAGCTTCCCGCCCTTCCCACCAACCCAACTTCCCCCCTTCCACCCACCAACCACAGTGGCAACCACCACCACCACCACCGTCCCCCCCTCCCCTTTCCCACACACTCTAAAGTTTCCAGCCCTTTGCCAAGGGCTTCAAACTTTTGTTGTGTGTCTTAGGGCTGGGGCCTAGGGTTATACAGGCTAGGCTTTTTGGGGCTAGAGGGTCTAGGGGGTTGTAGGGTTCTAAGGTTTAGGGTTTTCGTGTCTAAAACCCTGAACGGTTACAACCTCTGAAACACTAAACCCTTAACCCCTAAAACTCTAAATCACTAAGCTTTGAAACTTAAAACCTTAACCCCTAAAACCCTGAACCCTAAACCTCAAAACCCTTAAGAACCCCTAAAACCCGCAAAACCCTTCACCCCTAACACCTTTTACCAGAACCCTTAACCCCCAAGCCTTAAACCTTGAACCCCTAAAACCCTATCCCTTAAAAATCTGAACCGGTAACCACCAGAAACCCAAAAACACAGCAACCCCTAACCCCAGAAACCGTAACCGCCAGCCCCTGAACCCTAGGGTTTAGGGGTTAGGGTTTCGTGGGGTTTAGGGTTCAAGGGTCTAGGCAAAAGGGTTTGGTGGGGCTTAGGGTTTACAACCTAAACCCTTAAACCCCAAAGCAAACCCTAAGGTCAAGGGTTTAGGGTTTGGTGGGGTTTAGGGTTCAAGGGTTTAGGCAAAAAGGTTTGGTGGGGCTTAGGGTTTGAAGCCGAAACCCTTAAACCCTTAAGCAAACCCTAAGGTTAAGGGTTTGGGGTTTGGTGGGGTTTAGGGTTTAAGGGTTTAGGCGAAGTGGTTTGGTGGGGCTTAGGGTTTGAAGCCTAGACCCTCAAACCCTATAAAGCAAACCCTATAAGGTTAAGGGTTTAGGGTTTAAGGGTTTAAGCGAAAGGTTTTGGTGGGGCTTAGGGTTTGAAGCCGAAACCCTTAAACCCTAAAGCAAACCCCAAACCCCAGGGCCCAGCTGTTTTCGCTCGGATGGACAACGAGCTGTGTGAAGGGTGAGACGGGCCTGGACGTCGGGTTTCCACAATTATGCTACTATATTATATATATATATATATAGTGTCTACTATATATATATATATTATATATAGTTTAAATTTATAGTATATATTAGCATTACAACATATTAGAAGCTCTTAGCTTCTAACCCTAGAGGCCCGGGTCTAAAGCCTAAGCTTAAGCCTTTAGGGTTATGGGGTTCTATATTGTGGAAACCCGAAAAAACACTGCCGCGCCCTATTTCTGGGGCTGCAGTGTGAGGCTAGGTTGCAGCACCCTATTTCTAGGGGCTGCTTTGCGACTGTAGCACCCTATTTCTAGGGGCTACTGTGCTCTTGGCACGGACCCTTTTTCAAGGGCCCAAGGCCCTATTTCTAGGGCCTGCTGCCTTGCGAGGCGGTTACAAGTCTCTGCAGTCTATCATCTGACACAGAATTGCTTCCGTGGCCACACAGAGGTCTCGGAACACTCGCACACCGGGCTTCTTGGCCAGGTCCTGGTGCCGCTCTCTTTTCGTGGTGGTCGCGAACACCTTCAACCCTTTTTCAAGGGCTTCCTGCAGGATCACTGGATTGTCGTCCAGGATCAAAGAGCAGCCAAGACTGGTTGCCAGGGCGACTTTCCCGTTTGGCCCGCCCCTTTCAGGGCAGGTCCAAACCCCAGTCACCTGGTCCCGGATATTGGCTGCCTCCAGCATCCTGTACATCTCCTGCACTCTCGCCTCGTTGTGAGTCGGAGTGACGAAGGAGATTATAAAGACTTCCCAGCCCGCTTGCTTGAGTGCTCGCACGGAAGCACTCCACATCGGCCGGATCTCGTTCTCCTTCCCCAGCTGCAGGACTTGGTGCCAGTCCAAGCACAGCTTGGCCGCCTGGAGCACCTCAGCCCTATTTCTAGGGCCGGGAGCTGTGTCCGGCTCCGGCTCCTTGGCTGCTGGCACACCTTCGGCAGCAACAGCCTTGCCCTTGCCCTGAACTGCCTTGCCGACAGATCCCTTGGGCTGCTGCTGCTTCCCCTTTTTCAAGGGCTTCGGCTGCTGCTCCTCTTTCGAGGGCTGCTCGCTAGAGTTCCCCTTTTTCAAGGGCTTCGGCTGCTGCTCCTCTTTCGAGGGCTGCTCGCTAGAGTTCGAGCTCTTCGCACCCACTATCTCGATGCCTTCAGGTGGCACCGGGTCCAGCCGTGGTGGTGTGCGGGAGCGGCTGGCCTCGGAGGAAGTGCTGGTGGCTCGGTGCCGCCTTCCTCGCCGGGCTTCCCTCAAAACTACCGGCTCGGGCCTCGCTTCCATCAGCTCGTCCTCAGTCTCCTCAGCCCTGTTTCAAGGGCTTGCCTTGTAAGGCTCTTGAGAGCCCCACTGTTTCGAGTAGGGCTCCCACTCCTTTCCCCAGCTTGACCCCCACTCTCTGGTCCAAGGCTCTGCCCAGCCAGCACCGCTACTGTAGCTTGCTGGCTCCTGCGGCTTGTCACCCGACCACCACCTGGAGTCCTCGCCGTCGTCGTGGTCTTTTTCCCACCACTTGGCCTCCTCGCCTCTGTTTCGAGAGTCGCGGTGCTGGTGCCAGACCCGCCAGTCTTCTTCCCACTGGTTCCACTGCTCAGGGGTCCACCACTGCCCGACCCTATTTCTAGGGTCGAGCTTCTCCTCCTCCCTTTCAGCTGCAGCCTCCTCCCTTTCAGCTGCAGCTGCTTGAGAGTACTGCAGACCTCCTTGGTCCGACCCTGGGCCGAACCTTGCAAGGCGGTCTGCCTTCCTCTTGTTCGAGCTAGTCCCGGTACCTATAGGCTTCCCTTGCCTATTCTTGACTCCCGGGACTGCCCTTGAGGCGGGCATCCTGCTCAGGGTGCCCGAGCTCTTAAGCCCAACGGCAGCGGACACACCGGAGTTTTCTCTTGGGCTTGGGCTTCAGGGTGTCTAGGGGTACCTCGAACCTTTAGGCTTTTGGGGTCTCCAGGCTTCTACTTTTAAAAGCTTTGTTGGGCCTCTAGGCTACCTTACTCTGGGGGTGGCTAGGCTGAAAGGTTTTGGTATTGGTTCTTTAAGGGATATATTTTGGGAAGCCTGTTACCGGAAGCCCTTTTTCAAGGGCTCCAGGTGACTAGGGCATTAAATTATTGCTGGAGGCCCTTTTTCAAGGGCTCCAAGTGAATCGGGGCTTAAGTTTATATACCTATATATATATATCTATATATATATATAGCTGCGACACTATAAAATTTACGAGCTTACCGGCCGGGGTTTAAAGCTTCAAGGGAAACCCCAAACTCTAAAAGGCTTCACCCTAAGACCCCAGACCCCACACATGTTTGTGTGTGTGTGTGTGTGTGTGTGTGTGTGCGATTTTTCTGCCGCCCTGCCCCCCCCCCCACCCAAATTTGTCCTTTCCTCTCGTTTAGCACCGTTTAAAGAAAGTATAATAAAAACAGATTCCAGAACACTCTTCTAAATTAGAAAATAAGGAAGAAATATAAATATATATATATATATATAATATGGAATATATATATATATATATATATATATATATATATATTCCATAATAAGTATTTCCATCCCCGAACCCTTGTTTTTTAGCTCCCGGTGGCCTGAACGGTAAAGTCAGGGTGAGACGTGGCCAGCAGGGCCTCTTGCAAAAAAGCTACTTCTGCCCACCCTGTTTCCAGGGCGGGCAGCTGCACAGTCGACCCTGTTTCGAGGGTTCAAGACCCTCTCTCAAGGGCAGAGCTTCTTGCAGCCCCCCTCTCAGGGGTATTTTTTGCAAAGGCTGGTCCTCATTGCCTGGGCCTGGTCCTTCGTCATTTTCGGATCCTTTTCTAAGGCTTTCTTGATGATGTCGATGACCTTCTCGTACTGGCTTGTCCATCTTTCCGGCACCTCCGTGATCAGGAGTCGCTTGCCAGCCGGCCCCAAGGTACCAGTCAGGTAGCACCGGGCCGGCTTGCTGGCCTTGGTCTTCCTGACTGCTTTCCAGCCGCCCACGTGGCCGGGAATGGGCTGAGAGGCAGCCGGCTTTTTCAAGGGCTGCTCTTTCGGCTCTTGGCCCTTTCCCCGACCTTTCTTTGCCTTGCCTTTGCCCCTTCCTCGTCCCCTTCCTCTGCCCCTGCCTTTGCCTTTTGCAGGCTTGCTGCCTCCAGCAGCAGCACCCGTCCCACCACCGCCCATTGCCTCTTTCAAGGCATCAGCAGCCTCCTCTTCTGGCTCCTCTTGGCCTACCATTAAGCTCTGCCCAGCTCTTCTCTTCAAGAAAGACACCGAGCAGGGAGCTCGTCCCTTTGACAAAGCTTCGTCTGCACTCTCGAAACTGCTTGCCTGGCTTTCCCCAAACATTTTCGGGAAACCGTCCGAGTCCAGGGAAGGCTTGGGCCGCAGCTGCCTGCCTTCTTTCGAAGGCGGCTTCCTGTCTTCCAAGGCCAGCCTGGGTCCCGTTTCGGGGACCTCCTTGTCCTGGAACAGGTCCAGAAGCTCTTTCAGCTTCCGATATTCGAAAGCCGTGAGCTTGCTGGCTGCATTGCTCTTTCCCTCAACCTCTGCCCTCGCCCATTTTCGTGTGTGGTTCAGCAAGCAGCCGAGTCGCTCCCCTTTCAGGTTGCTCCACACCGACCCGTTGAAAGAAGAAGTGTTCACGGTCGGGTCATCTCTCATGAGCTTCAGCAGGGCCTGTCGGCTGGGTGTGGACCTCACCGGTCGGTTCGGCCCTCAGGAGGTCCCTGAGCAGGTCCAGGTTGCGAACCAGACCCTTTGGGTCCACTGCACCAGACCGACTGATTAGCTCGTAGGGTCCCAGGTCCTTGATGAGGTCCTTGTGGTCCCCCAGCACTTTCAACAGCACACCTTCGTCTGTGAAAGGCTTCGGGGTGTGCCTGGCCCCTCCTCGCCCCTTGGCGGCCATGCTTTCCACCCTGTTTCCAGGGCAGAAAGCTTTCCCTTCCCAGGATGCAAAAAACGGTCCTTAAGTTTTCGCTCTCCACCCTGTTTCTAGGGCAGAAACAAACTTGCCGTCCACTCCTTCGGAGCTCCAGCAGCCTACACCAGCTGCTCCCACCTCGCTGCAGGGAGCAGCACACTTGAGCCAAAGTTGCAGGCCGCCGGCAGTGCACATGCACTCATGTTTTCGGGCTACATATGTTTGAAATCGATCCCTGTTTCGAGGGATCAGGGAGCAAGAAAAAATCAATACCAGAATCAATCGGAAGTATCAGTAAAATCAATAGAAATAAATATGCCAAAATATATACTTCAACAGAGAAAAAATCAATATCAATATAATTGATATAATCAATATAGGCCATCAAAATCAATATCAATGGAAATTTATCCAAAAATACTGATTCTAATCAATAGCGGATGCTCAGGGTAGTAACTAAGAGGCAGCTGAGGCACAACTATACGGTGAGGTGTACTACGCACCGTTCTCGCAAGATGGCCTGCTTCAAAACAAGCTCCTGAGGCCAGCCGATGTGATCACCCAGAACCTCTGCATCACGTGCTGGGGGAGCCGCATCATCGGCACCCGGCAGGAGGACGAACTCTATACTTTTGGTTTTGGGTCGTCGGAGAAGCCCTGCATGTCTTCCAGGGATCTCCGCGTGTGGGCGTGCCAAATGCCCAATCTGTTGCCATTGCCACTTTACGAGAGGGGGTGGCGGCAACAGTAGCGGGAGGCACCGTCGCCACATTCGAGCACAGCACAACCCTCGATCGGAGGGCCGTGCGAACATGCACGTCGGAAACCTAAACCCTATGTTCCCTAATACGAGGGCTTGAGCTAGTGCATGGTGGTAGTAGCGCACTCGAGCGTGGCCCGGCAGCTTCCGCTGGTTGAGGTAGTTCTGGGTCTTGTCCGTTGTCTCCATCTGGTGGAGGTAGTCAGAGAGCGGCATCGGGGAGTGTAAGTAGATCAAGTGGTCAACGAGCTTCGAGGCCCGGAGCCGCACCTGTCAGGTGTCAGCACGTGTGCGCTCCGCAATGTAGTCATGGCAGGCTTTGTTTGAAAGGCACAGCTGCAAGAGGCTATTTTCATCCTCGGAAAACCTGAGGAATTTTTGGCCAAGGAAAAGCTGACGGCTCCCCGCTGTGGGGAATCGGAACCACATGTGGTGCCTGAACCCTGGGCGGAGTCTCCATATGCGAGGCAACTTTCAAGGGGTACGAAGTTCAGGAACCGCGGAGTCGAGGCTGGATGGGCTGGAGCTAGGCTGGGGCTTTCGGAGGCTTTGCGACCATCTGCTGGATCCGGGGCTGGCCGCATCTGCGGCGGGGGGTGATAGGCCGAACCTGTCAACGTAGGTCGAAGGCAGGAAAGGCGTACGTGTAGCTTGCATATTGCATAGGCTCCAAGGGGCAAGCTGCGCAGCGAGGCTTGGGCTGGAGAAGTTCTCTGTCAGGCTCTGTAGGCTCTGGACCCAGCCAGCTTGATGCCGAGGAGGTATGCATGTCAAGCCACCACCAGTAGACTAGATGTGCTGGTGCATTCGTCGTTGAGTTGGGACGGGCGTGCCCAATCTTGCATAGGCAGATAGGCTAAGATGCGGGGGCAAACTGTCCAAGAAAACAGGAACTCCTGGAAGCTGGTTTCCCGAGGCTGTCCCATGTGTCCAGGCAAAAGCAAGCTCTCGAGAAAGATCTGTAGATACCAGGATGTTGCTGTAGAGGCCATACGCACCGGGGCGAAGACGAAGCCAGGCACACGCACCCAGCGGGGTGGCAACGTCTCGTAGGCTGCAAGGCTGAAGCCGTGGGCTTGGCTGTTGCTTTGTGCTTGCTCCGACCACGGCGCGGCATGGCGGCGGGAAGAGAGTAGGTGTTTGGGGTCTTATATCTGACACGCAAGGCTGAGGTATGCGAAAATTCGGGCTCAGAGGCTCGAAGGTCAAACCTGACCCGATGCCGCGGCAGAAGGCGAGGTCGCTGGACCTGATCAGTCCGAAAGAGCCACGTATTCGTGACACTCGCTGCTGAGCCTGAGCCAAGTAGGCCCGGCACAAAAGAGCATGAGGCGGGGACCGACAGTGCAAGACAGGAGCAAGTCAGGCAGGCGGGGGCCTTGGGATTCGCCCATGTAGCCAAGCAAAGGCAGGCGGTCGTGCAAGGGTTGAAAGTGCCATTCGTAAGGCAGTATACGGATGGGCACAAAGTAGAGAACCGCGTCGGATGCTCGAGGGTGTGCATGGGCACCAAAGTGACTAACTCGGCTAGGCTAAATGCTCTGGCGGGGCCCAAGGGCAATATGACGGCGGCAAGCTAAGGCTTTGGCCGAGGGGAGTCTACCTTGGCTGCGGATTACCCTAGTCTGGCCTTTCGAGAATCTGATGTGCTAGAGCCAGTGCTGCGATTTTAGACGTGTAGAGATTCACAGCCTCCGAAAAATTTTCTTGGCACAAAAGCAGGTAACGTCGATAAGCCCGCTTGCGGGCGGAACAAATTGCACCTCACCACTCCAGATGTTTTCGAAACCAACTAAGCGAAGTCGAGGCCACGAAATGGAGTCGACAGGCGATGGTCGCACACTTGTGCCGTGCAGCCGCGCTGTGAGCTTGACTCTCGCACACTTGTACGGTGCAGGTTAGAGCCCAAGCCCTCACGGATGGACCGTGTCACTGGCAGTTGGTGTTGTTCACCCCACGACGGCCTAATTGCAGGTAGTTCACAATGTTCACAAAATTCGAAACGAACCTAAGCAGCTGAGTTACGCAGGGTGTAGTATGCCCGGCACAAGATCCATGTCGCTCCCATCCGGAAATAGTTTTCCAGGATGCAGGTGAACTCCGCATCGGTCATTGATCTACTTCCTGTAAGCATTGAGCTGCATGGCAAGATGACCATCTTCCTCCATCTGCGAATCATCATCAAACACGGTGGCCTGGTAAGCATCGTAGGCTAGCACACTGTGTCTGGAACGTCGGGCTCTTCTCCGTAGCCTTTGGGCTGTTGATCTTGCAATTTCTTCCAAGGCTCATAGCCCAGGTCATGCTGCGTGTTGTTGCCAGTTAGAAAAAGCCGCTCATTAACCTGCATTACGCTGTGGTGTTGAAGAAAACATGAGCGTACTCATCAACGGTGTGAGCGCGCAACGGCCTTGATCATCAACTGCTCTTGGCAAGCAGATTGGCACGCATAGCCTCAAATAGGCGGATGTCGCCACATCTGGCCTGAGCAGTTTGACGAATCCTATATATGCTTCGGGCAATGCTGCGTGCGTCTTCCGTGAGCCCTCCATAACCTCGACACACTCACTCATGTCCAGGTCGGGGTCCGCGACCTCTTTTAACGTCTCGCGTGCACGTTCTTTCTGTCTCGGGGTACACAAGCTACTCGTCGACCTCTGCCTGGTTGGGGTGGCTTCACCATGCTTGACCCCTCGTCGTATTAT